>OY735219.1:25554184-25559184 GCA_963457665.1 Thysanoteuthis rhombus
GGCAGACGTTAAAGGGCAGATGATGATGATGATGATGATGATGATGGTTTGTTATAAAACCATGATGAATTGTATACAAAGCAAATATACTTTCAGAGAGAATCACCAATTCTGTCCCGTAGGTAAATATATGGCACCGATGGAAGCATAGAGAAACCATTTGTTTGTTTGCTTTGTGTCTTAGTTGGGGAGGTTCTAGCTTGGATGGATATTGGTAAATTGGTTGTGAATATTCAATGACCAATCCAGATGTATGTATTGGTTTATATTTGTTTTACTGCAAAGTCTGATTTTATAACCGAGGGAGAATTTGATTTCAGTAAATGTTTTTACTTCTCAATTTAAAAAAAAAAATGTTTTTTCCACGCCATTTATCACTGTTCTCAAGCACCAAAACAAACAATGGCTATCTTTGGGATTTTTCGTGCTGCTCAACAGTGAGTTCTTACTTCATTGAGCTAATGAAAATTAAAGGAATCTGAATTCGCAGAATCACACACACACACACACACACACACACATACACACACACACACACACATATATATATATATATATATATATATATATATATATATATATATGAAGAGTAAGTGAATTTTTGAATGTTTCAATACAGATAGTACATTCTGTTTCATGGAGAAAAAAAAACCAAGAGGGGAGCAGAATTCACATTTAGTAATGAACCATTGAAAAATGTATTCTCTAACCACTCTACTGATGATATTGAAAACTTTCTGAACTAAGATATTCTTGATACATTAATACATACACAAGTTTGTTGTGTACGTTATCATTGTTTTCCTTAATATTCATATCTATCTATCTATCTATCTATCTATCTATCTATCTATCTATCTATCTATCTATCTATCTATCTATTTATCTATCTATCTATCTATATATATATATATATATATATATATATATATATATATATATGCATATATGGAAATATGAGTTGTTTTTCAGGTATGTCAACCAATGTGGTGTTATATCTTATATTCTATATTTACACACACATGCACACACACACACACATACACAAACACACACACACACACACACATACATACATACATATATATATATATATATATATATATATATATATATCACTTACTGATGTAATTCGATATCCACGGATCTGAAAAAAAATGACATCTTCACACTTTCTTACATTCAGACATGAATTCTGTGCAAAAGTCGGGTCACAGTTCGAAAAATCTTTTCTTCGAATAAAGAATAAAACAACTACCAAACAACCAGGAGCGAGAAAAATATTGCATCTTAATCAGCTGGCACTTCATCAATCCCTTTTTAGAGCTGATTCAGATATAAAAATCAGGATTTAGTTTGCTGTCATGATCAGACTTCATTTCTTTCACACTTTACTCGGTTTATCATCCTTTGCCCTAGGTGTTTCATAATTCCTTTTAAAGTGTATATTCAGTTCAATACTGTTAAAAGGACATCACTGACATATTTGCTTTCTGCTTTGAATACATTATCAGCATTTATCTACTGACCTACGGCTTTAGTCAATTGTTTTTTAACACACAAACGACTCGCTGCTGTTATCGAATACACAAACGCAGAATGAAAGTTGATGCTTTTTCATGCTGAAACAAATTTTCATAATATCAATACTATTCATAATTGCGTACAAAATACAAAGAGAACTCTTAACCTTTGTACAAAAAAAGATATCGCAATTATTGTTCTAACCTGTCGTTTTGAAAAGTTTAGTATATGTAATTCTTTTTATAAAATCGTCCTTACATTATTATATAAATTAATTATCATTTACTGTATTGATATCATCTTAGCTCAGAACTGCATAACATCAAATAGTTTGAAAATGTGTTATGCAAGTCCTCCAAGTAGGAGACGCTTGCCATGAAAATCGGAATTCACAATTTTAGCTTCAGCATAGACTAGAACCTCGACTATAAGAATAGGTCGGAAATATGTAACTATCCAAACCACAAGCACGGCCACGGTTTACTTCGCAAATAGTTATTTTCAAACTGATGTAAATATTAATGTTTGCCCATAAAATTCGTTCACTTTCATCGTATAAATAATTTTGATATTAACAGATATTGGCTGCACGCTTTCTTTCAGAGTTTTTGAAAATGCCCTTGATAAAAATTGATTATTTGATTGCTGATATTTTATGCAAAACCGTAATTAACTTCGGGAAAAGGAAACTAATTACAGTGAGAAACGAAGGTAGTGTACACATTTAAAAAAAAAAAAAATTTGGAAAGCAATTTTTTCCCTGAAAAGGAAGCTACTGTTAATAAATACATGAATGAAAGTTTCACTGAGATATATTCATTTTTAAATTTCGAAAAAAGTGTGTGTCTTCAATAAGCATGAAAGGGGGGATAGTTATTAATTTTTTAAAACTCTTATTTCTTTATTCTTAATAGCAGTTTCTTTGCATTGGTCCTCAGGAGCAAGTAAACAGCATTGGTAGGGAATAAAAAGTAGGTTCTCAGTACGACTCGAACTCTTTTGCCCAGAGAAACTGGGTTTCGCAAACTCACTGGTAATGCTTCACGTTATGAAGAAGTTCATGCTAATATTACCTCTAGCAATACTATTATCGTGAGAAACGATGAAAAATAATGGTTTTAAAAAAAGAGGTCTTCTTGGACACTCAATAAGCACCAATACGTGACAAACATCATTTGGTAGCATTTTGTGTTTAGGGGTGATCAATTAAAAAATTGGAAAAAAAATTGATCAATATATGAGTTAATTCTTTGCCATTTGTTTGGCGCTGATCACTAGAAAACTCGGAAGTTTAAAAAAAAAGAAGAGTGAGTGCTGCTGGACACAAACTAAGGGGTCAATTTAGCATAAATCAACATTGCAAATTGAACCACTTACTAAAATCTTACCAGAGCGGGATATAAAAGAGAGAGAGAAAAAAGGAGAAAATAAAAACCTTAAGAAAACCATGTTGTTTTTGCGACAGTTTTTGGTTGATAGTTTCTGATAGTGATCAGAAAACTGAACTGAGAATTTAATGGTTCATACCAACCATATGGCTCCCCCTATCGGTCAAAGGGTGGAGCATCTGGTACAACGAAGATGGCGTCCATGAGCAATAGGGTTTCGTTTTCAAGTTGCACTGAAAGCGTATTATTTATTCCCTATGCTCATTGTTTTTTAGTTTCCGTAGACCGACGATTTGAACAGTTGAGATGGAAAGCAATTACAATCAAGAACAAAATACTAATAAAAAATTGATAATGGCTGACAATGCTTCATTTAATAACAGAACTTCTGGAAGGAGTAGTTTTTCATAATTCTGATAGCGCGTTTTTCTCTTTATTTCAAGATAATTAACCAAGGATATGTCTCAAGAGTCTATGACGTCATCGAGCATTGGCTCTGTGACTCAAAAAGAGAAAGAAAAAATACAACTAGTTACAACATGATGCATTTTACAAGATGTTGTTTGAAAAGTCTTAAAGATACAATAATTAATCAGTTACTCCCCTTGCATTTATTCATTCGTTTATTATATAGAATGTCTCTATGGGCATCTCCGTATGAAATTCACTTCTAAAATACGTATCAAACATTGAAATATACTTTAATTCAATCCATAAAAAGAGTATGAAATCTAATTAAAAAATTACAAGCTTATTAATATGCAGAAACATTTGTCAAACACATACTTTCCCAGATTTCTCTTTAAATTTTAGTTAATAGCTCCAAAAATGGCCTTAATATGTTTATTTTTTTTCAGAAGTCTTTCTCAGAATCACTCATTGAATAATATCCAATTCTGAGGACTAAAATATTTGTCCGTTTTTACACAGACTTATGCGCTATAATTTGATTTGAAAAAGGAGTGCTACCTCTGTTTACACACAGGAAGTTTCACTTTATTACGATTCTGATAATCCCTCAGATAAAAAATGCGGAAAAGTCAATATATATATGATATAGATGAATCAATGATCCCTTGATATGAACCAATGCATCAAATTCTCTCAAAACGTAGACAGTTCTGTTAAATTATTCTCTCGACATTAAACACAGATGTCCCCGTAAAACAAGTGTCATTTGCAACAAATGTTTGAGGACACAATAATCGAAATCAGAGAAGAAGAGCTGAGGAAGATAGACTGCTACATCTACCTTGGATCTCGAATCTCCACTAAATCCTTAAAAGAATGAAAAATCAAACTTAGAATCACTATAAGATGGCAGATCAACAAAATCTTACATGTCCTGAAAAGAAGCGTACACAACCACTACATCCTCCCTTTAGTCATCTATGAAGCTAAAAGGGGAAATATAACCGATGGCTTCACCCTCAGACTGAGAACCTTGCAACGTGCACAGGGGCGATTATGCTCAAAATCACATAAAAAAGATAACAGAACAGCATAATATATCAGAGTAAAAAACTAATGTTAGGATAACATAAAATCCCCGAGAGAACTAAAATAATGGAGGGCTGATCAAGTTGAATGAATGGCAGAAAACTGCTGGGCATCAAGACTCACAAAGTGGATCCTCAGAGATCATATGCAGATCTTTGACCAAAAAAAAATGACATAGTGTGAAGAACTGCACTTATTCAGAAAATATTTGCTCAGCAGTGCCAACAATGGAGAGGTCTGGCAGAAGGCCCTGTCCTTCGACAGACACTGAAAAGCTGACCTTACTGATGATACATGAGGCGGTTACGTTTTTCGAGTAATGATATTCGGTGATATCAACAGAAAACAATTATCACATCAGATATTCATCAGATTTCTTTGAATGAGTAATACACAAAAAAACAAAGCATGTTTTGATCATAAAGACATTCGTCTAATTCCGGAAGAAAGCAGTTGAAATGATACAATATCGTTCTCGATCGGAATATAGGGTGATTTTAAAATCGACAGTTTCAAAAATTTATCAAAGAAAAGGTTTTTAAAATATTGATACGCACGATGTACAGTTTTGTAGAGAAACTCATGAAG
>OY735219.1:25564184-25616684 GCA_963457665.1 Thysanoteuthis rhombus
TGTGAATTGGTATGATTTATAGATAAGATTGTTTACCTAGAAAGAAAATCAAATGAGAACACATGTTGCCTGCAGGCATCTCTGAAATGAACTAATTAGAATCTAAGTTACTGATGTGTGAATAAATATGGTCGGAAAATTGGAACTGAAAACGCCTCAAATATTCCGCCAGGCAGAACAAGATTGAAAATCATTGGAAGTACGGTTATTGGAATTGAACATTGTACGAACGCATTACAGGGTACATCTCAAGAGAAATGTCTCGGATGTTTATACAGTGTTCCGTCAAAATTTAATCAAAAAGCAAATCATTTGTTTTATTTACATTAATAAAGGTAAACTTTTTCGTAAGTCTGTGGCCGTAAGAGCTAATTACAAAGGAATATGGTTGTTTATTCTACCCGAGCACACATAATGTTGTTTAGTGAATTTGGGCAGATCTTTTTCTTCTGAACATTAATTGTAAAATTATGTAACATCAAAGCGTACCAAGTTCTTTCACCGAGGTAAGGGAATATTACATAATTGTTAGATGATATCAGCTCAGATAGAGTAATGGGAATCCTTTGTGTCGATGAAGATACAATGTTTAACGTAATTCGTGATTATAGTTATTATAGCATGTTGATGCATACGTAGCTTGGAAGAGGCACCATTGTGCTGGTTCGCTAATCACATTTGTGCCGGATCGAGGCATGACGAGTAGACAGAAACCAACGAAGATCATTCATTTTTAACGCAATAATCTAGCATAACTTTAGAATTCTTACCCATCCGACTATCGAAGAGATGCTGGAAGGATATATTGATTTATGGATAATTTTTCTTATGTATTATCAATGATTTCTCTACGCTATGAAATTCCTCAGTTACCATAATTTAATTGAACAGATAAGATCGAACAAACATGAAAAAAGTAAACCTGAGAAAATATCAAGTTATAGGAATCAGAATTAGTTGCGAATATATGGGCTTTCAATAATTTAGATGAAAGTAATGATTACCTATATGGGTACAATTTGTCTGAATATTATCTAAATACGCAAGAGGGTTCCCATGATCTAGAGGTTTTATTACTTCCTTCCAATGCTTCATTCTGGTGACCATGCTCAGTGGCTTGTATGCTCATATATAAGAAAATCAGAATGCGTTGTAGAATCAGGGTTGAGTTGTAAGACTTTTGTGCAGAGAACATATCTCATAACAGTATAAGTTGGAAATTATTTGAAATGCTGTTTATTTTGTCCTTCAATACTGTCAAGGGAATAGTATCTGAATCGTATTTGGCGTGTGTCTTTGAATAAACGGAGACAAGTAGTAAGTGTCTGTCAATTCGTCAGTCCTTTGGTTTTAGGGAACCAGAATATGTGTTCTTGCATTACCAGGAGTGATGAATGATTTTTTTAAATAAATGACTCATGCTGGATACGATGACAACTTGACTATGTACTTGAGTGAGTTTTACAGACCCTAAGCTAAGTATTCCAGCTTTTCCGAAAGCCTACCTTGATAAAGACATCTAAATCTGTCAGCCCTCCGTCGTCTTTAATTTTTTCTCCTGCGCATGCGTTCAGTTTGAGCGTATGTGTATCCATGATAATTGAAAAAGAAATTAGATTAGGATGATAAATTGATGTGTTTTCATCGCTTGCATAAATCCTTTCACATCTTTTGCGACTCTTCAATTAAACTTTTGTAAAAGAACGCTAGATTCTACAAACAGTTATATCGTCCAATGTGTTTATAAACTCTCCTCTTCCTTCGATCTTCGCTCTCAAATCTTTTAAACGGTTAGAAAAAATCAAGAAAGAAATCTAGGAAGTAAACAAAATTAGATATAGCATCTCAATTAGATTACTTAATTTGTTGGAATATATAGCTTAGTGTTTTCCTAGGGGAACAAAATCAATGATTGGTTTGCTAATGTGGAAGAGTCGTTTGCATTGTAAATCGTTGATGATTAAATGAGCAGAAATGAAGTCCAATTGTTTGCCCATTTAATTGTGTTTTTTTACAAAGTCGTTAGTCCAGTGTTGATGTTATTTAGATCAATTCAAGAAAAAAGAGTGATTTCTAGTAGTCTGGAAAATCTCATCATGATTGGAAACCCTGCTGAGAATAATAGATGATGATGGGACCGTATATAAATTTAATCTTTCCCTCATCTGATCAATCAGACGGCAATATACGTATGATTATCGAATGTAAACAACATACGACTTAACTTGTTCTTCTCTAGGTAGCTGCATCATGTGGTCTTGTGCCAGAAATCAGCAAAACATTGAAAATAAAGTGGTCAATCGAAATGCTTTTGCCTCATAATAATGCTATGAAACTTCACTGAGAAATTGAATTCATCAAACTTGTCTAATAGTCTAAATGTCATTCAAACATGTTTGAGTAATGATTGCTTGGACACAATTTTCACAGAAATCAAATATATATATATATATATATATATATATATATATATATATATATATATATATATATATATATATATATATATATATATATATACACAGTGGTACCTCTCTGTTTTACAAAACGTCTCGTTAAATGGGAATTCGTTAAAATGAATAAGTAAACCTATGTATTTTCAGTAATACGTTCTTAATGAAGATACGTGCCCCTGAGACCTCGATAATCATCTCGTAAATGATTTATATTGCACTGATTACTTTTTATAGAATGCAAAACAACAAATCAATAAGTGAATCATGAAATAAATAAAAACTCTTGTAATTCACCAAATGTCTGTCTGATATTATATATAAATCTAGATAATCACAAATGAAATCAAGATGAGTTTTAATGATTTCATTATATCTCTTTTTTTCCTCGCAAACGGGTGATATTCAGAAAATATTTTTTCTTTCAGTCAAGATTTTTTTCTAAGTAAAATTTTGTTAAAAGTGTCATTTGTCATTTGATGGGAGGGGTACCACTATATATATATATATATATATATATATATATATATATATATATATATATATATATATATATATATATATATATATATATACATATATATATATATATATATTCATTCATTCATTCATTCCAATAGAACAATTAACACAGACATTTGAATTTCAATTATATAGCTGATTGGTGGGAAGAAACTTCTGAATTAAAAATAAACAATTCATAATTCGAAAAAATGGTTTTCTTGGCAAGTGGATGTGTAAATTGTTAGGGAGGAACAAATTATTATGAAATTGTGTTATATTATATGTAAACTCTAATTGGAAATGATTTTCAGTCATCACACAGTCCATATATCACTTGGCCCAGACAGTGCAAGTAAGTAGAATGAACAATTGAAGAAAAATAGGGCTACTTCAGGGAAAATTCTTTAATTATTTATTCTCTAGTCTTGGCCATGTGATATTTCAACAGTGTGATGACAAAGGATCATTTCAAATGAGTGTTTAAATGTAATATAACGCAATTTATAGCCCTTAAGCCAGATCATATATCTATAGGGTTTTTAACGTTTATAATTACATAGAGAGAAAGACAGACACACACATATATATATATTTATATATCTTATCTAGTTCCACAATAGGGATAATGAAATTTGCTGCTACTATCACTGGAGATAAGGTAATATTGGAAAAGTGATTTGCTTAAGTGCCCACTTCCCATGTCTATCTATCTGCTTCTCTCCCTCTCTCTCTCTCATTCTCTTTCTCTCTCTCATTTTCTTTCTCTCTCTCTCTCTCTCTCTCTCTCTCTCTATATATATATATATATATATACGCACACATTTGTATTCATCAACACTCTCATATGCGTGCACATATATCCACACATACTGCTGCCATAGAGTTCTGAACCTTGAAGTCATTGATTATTACATCGCAAACATTCCATCTCGCACCATTCCCTCATTGGTGAAACCTCGCACATTTGTCAATAGAGATTTGCAGTTTACACATTTAAATTCAGATAGAAACCACGAGGGAAGCACATGCATGTGACTGCACATGAACAAACACACACATACACACACATATGCTCGTGTGTACGTGTGTTTATTCTTGTTTGTGTTATATTCATCTGAATGAAGTATGCCTAAGAGGACATTTTCAACACGTTCCGTAATAATAGATTTTTGATTCTGAGGAGAAATTGAGGTCAGGCAAATTACCTGATCATCTTCCAAATCCATCATTTTGGAAATACTAAGCTTTTTCAACCCGAGCGCAGGTCATCACGCTGCAATATTTTTAATGATTATGGTTGATAATCACCAACGCCAGGGAAATCCAAGGAAACCATATGCAGAATCTTAAATACTGTACGTTTTACTTAGATGAGTTTACCTATGTGTTTTTTGGGGAGTGAAATATCTAGCTATAAAACGTCATCTATTTTGAGATATATCTGTACAGCTTTTTTGTTTTCAATTTTTCCATTTAATCCGATTCAAACTTGAATTGAATATATATAATTTTGCCAAAGGGTTTGGCTTAGGGCTTGGAACCAACCCGTATGACATACTTGCTATCCAAACTGTTGTAGTATCAGTCTGGCAGTTGTCCAAACAGTCATCCCGGTAAGAGCTTGCTCGAGAAGATTCCTCTTCAGAAAGGTTAATTTTAGATGCTAGTAAATACCAATCGAAAGCCAGAAGAAACTTCTAACAAAAAAAGGCGAGAGTACATGATAGAAGAAAAAAGGGTTTAGTAACCAAAGTGGACCTTGAGAATGATTGGTCAGGAATTAGGCACACGTATTCAGAGTGACATTGACATAGAAAAAGGAAGTTGCCAAGAACCGACTCTGCGTATTTGTTATGATTGTAGCCCCATAATCTACATGGTGTCTACATGAATCAACAAAAGAAGTATCATGATATATATGGATTATTTCAAATGTGTTGTGTTCGATTTCAACATTCTGTGCTAATAGTTTCAAATCACGTAACGTATATTTTTCTGCTTCGGACGCGGCTATTTATATCTACCATTGTTGCTATTATCTTGGAAACTTTCCTCTTCCTCACTCTTTTGAAAACCGTCTACGTTCGCTAATCCTTTGCGTTCCCCCTTATCAATCATGGATCTGGTAGAGTTTTTGTTTGTGCTTATCTGTATTCACGTACAATAGCATCATGTACAGGCCTAATGTATATACACATATTTACGTATGAGTTTGCACGCATGATAAGTGCCCAATGAGCAATCTTGAAGAAGTTTGTATTCTAGTTATTGGCAGAGAAAAAATTCTCGTTTTAGAAAAAATATTTTGAAGCTTGACTCTGCATTATGATTCAGTACTTCTGAAGATAGATAAACTTTTTTGAAATGGTCTGTTGAGTACTTATCATTCGTGGTTACTGATATGTAAGAGTGCATTTGCTTTTATACACACACACTCATATGAATTTAAACTTACACAAGTAGCTACACAATTATAAAATTCTAACAATTTATATGTGTGTTGTTAGAGTTTGGTGTTATGATGAAGTTTTAAGGTTAATGTTTAAGGTGAATATTTTCCCTCAATGTTATGTATTAATGATCTTTTATACGGAAATAACTGAAGGTGAAATAATATAAAAAACTTAGTAGCCACTCTTATTAGTGACTTCAAATAACGCCACAAGGTTTAATTATATAAAAGCCAAAATGGACAAGATACATAAGTATATCAAATGAAGATTATACTGAGATAAGGACGTCAAAGACATAATGAGAAAATCGACTCAAAAGGTGCACAAGAACAGGGACAATTGGGCAGGAAAGGTGATCACTGGGAACTATGCAAGCAACTGCATTTTGACCATAAAAACGGATGGAATGTGCACTGACCAGAATCTATCCTAGAAATCAAAACGAGAGAATTTAGAGAATTAAACGAATCATTCAGTCGGATCAAGGCGTGTGCGATATTTTGTCCATTTTAGATAACAACTGAGAATTTCTCGCCGGAATCCCTTCTTGCAGGGACTGCAATGTCCTAAAATGTTGGCTGCCTGGGTTCTTTGATGTGTCCATATTGCACCGTCGATCCAATTTTCAGGAAAGCCCTTCCATGCTTTCAGATCTGGTTTTGGGAAACAGAATGCCTCTCCCTTGATAGTACGATCAAATGAAATTGCGCTGAAAGATCCTTGCATCTAAAAAGCTACATTTTCCATATTGCATTCTACCGAAACGATATGAGAAATTCGGTTTAAAGTTAGCGGCATTTCGGGGAGACGCCAAACTTCCCGCTGGCTCAAGTGCCTTTGGAAGGCTAATCGCTATCCAACCGAACTTGCTACACTGAAATCGCTCTCAAATCGCTGACCTTGTTCCTCACGTGCATATATTACGTAACAAGCAAACCCTCTGCCGAAAAACCCGATAAGACTGTTGTGAACAAAAAAAAAAAAAAAAAAGGTGAGACTAAAAGAATGTTAAAAGCTAGAAATCCTTCTCTTAGCCTGAGAATTAAAAAAAGATGCGATAGAACATGAAGATAACAGTTGAATCGTGAAGAATCCATGGAAGGGATAAATCTATCCGGTCGACTGCACGGTTGAATTCAGCTTGAATACTTAAGAAAATTTTGAAGAGATTTGCAATCATATGATCTCCAGTTCAAATCGGCAGTCACATGAAAAAATCCAACTAGTAACCAACTGGAGATCGTTGAAAACGATACACTACGTTGAAAATGATATTGGAGTAACAGGACATTGAAGGATTGAGACAATGCAAATCACAGGATTACTTGAGACTGCACGAATACTGAAGTACACGACGTACGATTCCTAGTTGATAGCAATGGCCTAACAGCCAATAAAAAAAAAAGTATGGTGGGGACGATACAAACCGCAGGTGTGGAAAATATGAGAGGAGGACTGGAGACCTGAAAGGACATACCGTTTTCAGTCTTCAGGGATAATCACCGAAAGAATGGTGTGAAACTGTCAAGGCGACTACCATGAAACTGGTCTAGAACTACGAATAATAATAATAATAATAATAATAATAATAATAATAATAATAATAATAATAATAATAATAATAATAATCGTGAAGAAATCATAAAGAGTGGGAGAGATAGTGCAACAAACAACATAGTAGAAAACAATGGAATAGTACAGCAAACAAGAAAGATGGGAAGAGAAAAAAATGTATCGCGAGCTTAAAAGGCAGATACAAGATGTAGCAGACGAGAAATCATGGACGTGGTTACGAAAAGGGAACCTTAAGAGAGAAACAGAATCGCTCATCATGGAAGCCCAAAACAAAAGCATTAGGACAAACTACATAAAAACAAAAATCGACAGAACACAGACAAACAGCAAATGCTGCATGTGCGGTGAAAGAGATGAGACAGTAAACCACATAACTAGTGAATGTAGTCAACTCGCCCAGAAGGAGTATAAGCATAGACACGATAGAGTAGCAACGATGATACACTGGGAACTAAACAAACAAATGGGATTCAGCCATGTGGAAAAGTGGTATCAGCACAAGCCAGAGGCAGTTTTGGAGAATGACAACCACAAACTACTCTGGGACTTTGACATCCAAAGTGACCGCCTCATCCAGGCAAAAAGACCGGACTTAGTAATAGTAGACAAAAAAAGGAAGGCCTGCCAAATAGTAGACGTTGCTGTACCTGCAGACCATAGAGTAAAAAAGAAGGAGAGTGAAAAACGGGAAAAATACCAGGACTTAGCAAGAGAGTTAAGGAAGATGTGGTACATGAAAACCAGGGTAGTACTGGTCTTAGTGGGCGGACTAGAAACAGTCCCCAAAACGCTGAGGGTGAGACTGGAGGAGATCGAGATTAAGGGAAGGATTGAGACCGTACAGACCACAGCACTACTGGGAACTGCACGGATACTGAGGAAGGTGCTAGAGATATAAGTACTGCAACGAAATTTAGCCCTGAGATGATAGGTGAAAGAGAGAGGAGGCGTTAACTGAAGACCTGAAGAGACTTATTGTCACACAGCCTTCAGCGATAACCACTGGGCAACTGGTGTGAAACTGTAAATCGCAGAATTACTGTAACCTATGAGTAGTAGGAGAGGAGGACTGGAGACTTGGGGAGACTTGCTGTCACTCAAACTCCAGCGGTTACCACCAGGCAACTGGTGTGAGATTCCTGATAATAATAATAATAATAATAATAATAATCTCAGTCGAAGGAATATTCAGCCATTGGCTATTGTCATGTTAATTAGCATACTAAGGAGATTGCCGTCGGAATCTAATCTTTGCTTCTGGATATGATACAATAAATGAACATTCTCAACAACTTTCAGACAAAATATGACTAACATAATCGTTTATGTAAAAAGATCTCTGTGTGTGGGGGGTGCTTTTGTGTAAGCACACAATATGTCTTTGTTACAGCTGATAAAACATATTCCTGTCAGAGTGTTCGCGAAACTTTTGATATATAAGGACCCTGGAACAGAAATCAGTAAAATGTGGCAATTCAAGACCAAAAAAAAATTCTTGGAGCCCTTGGATTACTCAAAAAGAAAAAAAAGAATACATAAAACATAACTGAAAAGCTGAGTACATTTGATATACAATAAAAAGTTTTTACCTCCGTTGCACACTCGTAGAAAGTGTCTGTTGATGTGAATGAATGTACAGCACCTAGCATACTTCGCTTTATGTATATGCTGATGTATGTTTATCAAAGTGTTGTATCGTTTGTACATATGTAGAAGCCCTTGCCTCCATTCTTCTAAAACTTGGAGTGTCATAACTTTCGAGGTAGCCTACCTTAAGTCTCTGGTTGACACCCGGTAACAAAAACTTCAACATACTAATACTGCAATTATTATTATTATTATTATTATTATTATTATTATTATTATTATTATTATTATTATTATTATCAATCTCACACCAGTTGCCTTGTGGCTACCACTGGAAGTCGAGTGAGATCAAGTCTCCTCAGGTCTCCAGCCTACCTCTCCACACTCTCACAGACCACAGCACAGCAGTGGTTTACAGTTTCACACCAGTTGCCCGGTGGTCATTGCTGAAGACTGAGTTACAGTTATTCTCCTCAGGTCTTCAGCCCTCATTTCTTTCCTATTTAGCCTATCACGCCAGTGATGTAGTTCACATCTTTTCTTCCATTTCCCTTCTTCTGTTAGGCCATTGCTAACGTCTAATGTCGCTGATTTTGTATTTCCAGCATTTTCTTCAGTATCCGTGCGGTTCTTAGCAGTGCCGTGGTCTGTACAGTCCCAATCCTTCCTTTTATCCTGTGCTCCTCAAGTCTCGCCCTCAGTGTCTTTAGGGCAGTTCTTAGTGCACCTATTACTACTGGTACTACCCTGACTTCCATGTTCCACATCTCCAACAGTTCTCTCACTAGATCTTGGTAATTTTCCTGTTTTTCACTCTCCTTCCTCTTCAATCTATTGTCTGCTGGCACTTTTCCTCTGTACTCCATGGTCTGCAGGTACATCCATGTCTATCATTTGGTAGGTTTGCCGACGATTACCAAGTCCAGTTTTCTTGCTTGGATAGGGTGGTCTGTTTGGATGTCAAAGTCCCAAAGTAATTTGTGGTTTCCATTCTCTGGGGCTGTGTATGGTTTGTGTCGGTATCACTTTTCTGCATGGTTGAATCCCATTCGTTCACTCAGTTCCCAGTGTATTACTGTTGCTACTCTATCGGATCCATGTCTATACTCCATCTGGGCAAGTTGACTACATTCAATAGTTATGTGGATTACAGTCTCATATCTTTCCCCACATTGGTAGCACTTGCTGCTTGTCTATGTTTTGTTGGTTTTTGCTTTGTTATAGTTTGTTCTGATGCATTTATTTTTTGCTTCGCTGTTGAGCGATTCTGTTACTCTTTTCAGGCTTCCTTTTCGTAGCCATGTCCATGATCTCTCGTCTGTTGCATCCTGTATCTGATTCGAATTCTCTGTATAGTTTCTTCTGTTTCCATTCTTCTCCCTTTATGTCCTGTGCTGCTCTATTTTTCTACTCTTATGCTTCCAATTGCACTGCTTCAGGTATTCAGTCTTATGCTTGCACATACTTTTCTAGACCAGCCTCAACCTTCTGGAAACAGTCCTCTATGGTGAGTCTTCTTTTGCCTTCTTCTCTCTTCACATGCAGTCTATCTGTGTCATCTCTGGAGTGTAAGGCTTTGTGCATTGTCATGAGTTTACTCATTTCACATTTTTCTATTCAAAACTCAATCCAAACGTCCTCACTGTATTCCCTCACTTTCTTGAAAAACGTCTCGAGCTCTCTCCTTTTCTGTTTGCTTTGGAAAATCGATATTCTTTGCTGTTTTCCAGGATTCTGTTGAGTGGTATCATAGTTAAAACAAATAGTAATCGAGACAAAAAATATCCCTGGAAGATTCTCTTTTGAATACTTACCTTTGCTAAATTTTCTCCTGCGGCTGTCAAGTCTATTTTCAAGTTTTTCATAGAGTTGGCGATGAGTCACAACACAGGTTCATAACATCGTTGCCTGCCCTAAGTTTCAAGCCAACATTGGGTTTGCAACGAATAAAACTAGACATCGAAAAGGAAAAAAATTATCTGACGGAAATAATTCAAAGACGATAAGAGGGACTCAACACCCCAAGGGAAGAAAAAAATTATTAGAAGCCTCTGAGTGAAACGATTCAAGAAAAAAAGAAGCCAATGTTATCCCTTGGGGCGAAGACTACGAAAGAAAAAAGAAGCAACTGAACATGCTAAACGCCTTTTACAGCGTATTGAGACTAACAAAAATGGTAACATACATCTTTGGGACATAAAAAGAAACCCCAAATAACAGGAACGAGAGTTTCTTTGGAAAGGAGATTAGATTAACAGATCACAAAACCACAACAACAGAGAGATAAAAGAACACATCATATATGAACAGAACACAAGCATGACTATGGGACGCGTATAGAATAAGAAAGAAAAGGATGTCCGCTGCATTGGGAGAAATATGCCAAAGAAAACTGACCAAAGAAGCAAGAATAAAGATATACAGGTTGAGGATTGCCGAATACAAACAGAACAGCAATTATAAAAACAACAAGGGAAAATATCACCAAAATCTTACATTAATCGAGAAAGAATACAGAGCATAAAAAAAGACGCCACAAACACACATAGCATTTGAAATGACGTATAAGGATGATAAAAGAGATAACAGGGATATCCCAAGTAGTTAGATAACACTTGAAAGAAATAAAGAGGGGAATATAATTCAATAGAACTGCATTGAAACTTTCTGGAAAATAAAAAAAAGTTGAAAAGCATCAAGGCCTAATGCTATCCCCAGATATCAGTTAACGAAATTCATTGCACTTCTAGATAAAAGCTATATCCCGGGCTGGAAGACCAGAAGCAAAACAATCCACACCCAAAAGGACACTTATAAGGAAAAGAGACGAACGACTAAACACCGATCACATGCAGAACATGCTGTGGAAAATTTTGACTGGACATCTCTCCATGGAAGGGAGGTAACTCCTACCAAAAGAACATAAAGAGGAAGAAAAGGGACCAAAAATAGCAAATGTCTTGCTTAACATTGACCAAATGTTTCTAAAAGGGGCGAGAAAAAGCAGAAAAATGTTGCAATCGGAGAGATTGATTATAAAAATGTATGTAACAATGCCTATGGGTATTCAATCTTTTAGTGATATCAATAAACAAATTAATAAGACACTGAAAACTAGACTTGACAATAGCTGGAGAAACCTTTGCAGAGGTGATATAAAGAATGGAAACTCTATGTTTCCATTACTACTTGTACTAACCATATTACCACTAAACTGATGCTCAAAAAACAGCACATGATACTGTTCCTTCAAAATAAAAGGGACAGTCAACTACCACTTGTACATGGACGCCATAAAAGCTATCTGCAAAGACTTGGGAAAAGCTTGAAAAGTTTTTCAACAAAGTTGAAGAATACAGCGATGACATTGGGATGGAATTCGGAATAGGGCCATTTGAACGATTAGCAATGCACAGGATAAGGCTTATAGCAACGGAAAGAATCGACCAAGCGGACAAAAAAGAGCATCAACCTCACTACACCGATATGGATATATGGGGGTTCTCGGATGTGATTCGATAAAATAGGAAAAAATGAAAGAGAACGAAATAAGGAGAGATACAGAAAATGCATACCCCAGGAGGATTGGAAAATTATTAGAGACCAAGCTAATTAGCAGAAACTAAATAACAGAAATAGATATATGAGCAATATCGGTAGTCAAGTACATAGGTCCATTTCTTGATTGAACAAACTAAGAATTCCAATCAATTGACCGGTAAACATAAGTCTCTACATGTGATGACACCGATACAAAGTAAGTGAAAAGGAATGAAGGCGGCTGGGGACTCATCAGCGTGAACGACTGTGTCCAAAAGGCTGAAACGTGATTAAGAAGTACGTGCAAGCAAGCAGTAAACATGCTACACATATCGCCCGAAGTGGAACATCAAACAAGAAATTTGAAGAAAAAAGACGTAAGACCAACAAAGGAAAAGACAAGAAGAGAAAATGGGAACAGATAACAAAATCCACAGGGATTTCGAAAATTGATTGAAATTGTTGCAGGTAAGCTATCATGGAAATTGCCAAGCGTTGGAAGCCCTGAGAGAGAAACAGAATCACTCATCATGGCAGCCCAAAACAAATACATCAATACAGTATATGTTAAGGCCAAGATCGACAGAACCCACACAAATGCTTCTTTGGGGGAAGTGTGGCAAAAGACTGTGAACTACGAAATTAAACTATGAAGAAAAACAGTACCAGCACAAACCAAGGACTGTCCTGGACAATAGAAGCCACAAATGCCCTTGGACTTTGATCTTCAAACCGGTCAGCCGATCCTATCAAGAAGACAAGACCTGGTAGTCGTGATCAAAAGAAAGAGAACCTGCCAAATAGAAGACGTGACTGTGCCTGCAGATCACCGAGTGAATATGAAAGAGACAAAAGCTAGGAAAATACGAGGACTTGACAAATAAGCAAAAAAAAAAGGTCTTGCATAAGAAAGTTAGGGTAGTGCCAATAATATAAGGTGCACTAAGAACTGCATAAAGATATTGAAAACGAGATTTGAGGGGCTACAGTTAGGGAATAGGATCGTGGCCATAGGTGAATAAGAAAAATACTGGAGGCTGAGCTAAATAGGCGAAATCTGATAAAAGGAACCAACCTATTGACAGTATTGGTAGTTTAATGCTCAAGTCAATTTCTTGGTTGGGTAAAGGAAGAGCTCCAATCAATAAAACGGTGGAAGGGGGCTTATAGCGATTCATGGCACGAATAGTCTATGTGTGGAGAGGAACTAAGGCAGCAGAGAATGCATCAGCATAGAAAACTATGTCCAAAAGGCCAGAATAAAACAAGAAATGTATTTGTAAGCAAGCAGTCTCGAAATCAAATAGAGCACCCCGAGCAATAAGCAACGAAAAAGTAACAAACGAGGGAGCAGCCAAGCAGACAGTAAGGAAAGAAAAATGAAAACATGAAAGACTATACGCTGAATTCTAAAGACTGATACATAATATCATAGACGAGAAACCGTGGACATTGCTATGCAAAAGAAACGTAAAGAAGAAAACATTATGGCAGCTCAAAACCAGTGCCACAGGACAAAGTATCCCAAAGTAAGGTCTTAACCCAAACGAATAACTAATGCTAATTCTGCAGAGAGAGGGGTGAGACTGTAAACTCTATGACCACTGACTACTGAAAATCAGCCTAGAAGAAGTACAAAGACAGAGACGAGAGGGTACCAATAGTTGTACGTGACTGGGATTCGACCATGCGCGCAAATAGTATCAGAATAAACCAGAGAAAGCCCTGGAAGAAAGAAGCTACAAATTATACTGGGACTCTGGTATCCAAACTAAACCACTCCATCCAATCCAATCCAATATACCAGACTTGGTAGTCGTGAACACAGGAGAAAAACCTGCCAAACATAAGTATACATCACATAGTGAATATGAAAGAGAGTGAAAAGCTAGGGAAAATACCCGGATCCGGGAAGGAAACATGAAAGTTGGAATTGTACTAATGATTGTAGGTACGATCAGAACTGTGCCAACCAAACGGGAAACACGATTAGAGGAACTGGAAATAAGGGAGAGGATTGAAACTATCAAGACCACAACACCCAGCCTTCAGCGATAACCACCGGGCAACTGGTGTGGAACTGTAAACAACAATACTGCTGTGGACTGTGAGAGAGTAAAGAGGAGGGCTGGAAGCTTGACGAGACTTTCTATCGCTCAACCTCTACCGGTAACCACCAGGCAACAGGTGTGAAATTGCTGCTGCTGCTAATAATGATGATGATGATGATAATAATAATAATAATAATAATAATAATAATAATAATAATAATAATAATAATAATAACAACAATAATAATAATAATAATAATAATAATAATAATAATAATAATAATAATAATAATGATAATCATCTGGGTCGAAGGAATAATCAGCATTAGACTACTGTCGTGTTAATTAGCATACCGAAGAGATTGCCGTCGGAATCTAATCTTTGCTTCTAGATATGATACAATAAATGAACGGTCTCAACAACTTTCTGACAAAATATAACTAACATAATCGTTTATGTAAAACGGTCCGTGTGTGTGTGTGTAGGGGGGTGCGTTTGTGCATGCGCACAATATGTCTTTGTGCTTCCTGAGATTTGGCGACATGAATACGTGTTGAGATATACGCTTTTGTTCAGCTTTTGACGGGTGATAAATTAGATTTTGTTTTTCTTCCTTGATTGTTATGAAATTAACACGGAAGCTGTGAATGTAATTTGCATTCAGTTCTTGGATGAAAATGGATTTATAAAATGATGCCAAGGATAGTATGGGAATTGTTCAAGTGAAATAATTCGCACTTACACACTGACGTATTAGATTGTCCGAAAGAAATGGCCGGTTTTTTTTAAAATTCTTTCTCCATGGTTGTTATTTTGACAAACCCAGAAGCATAATATGTAGTTATGTATTCAAAACTAATGATACAGCATACAGCTTTTTTTTTCTTCAAATTCTAAATTTATGATTCATCATATCAGTTTTAATAAGATGATCAATCATACAAGCAGTTTCCAGCTGTGGCCACCAGGCATGTGGTGTGAAAATGTATAATATTAATAATAAATAAATGTATATGAACGCATAAAATTATGTAGTTAGATTGATGAGTATTTGTATTGTCAAGCATATATAAATTTGACGAAATCAGAATTGTCACAAATAAATGTACAGTTTATTGAAAACAATAATCAGTTTGTATTCTTAACATATATTGTTGCTTTACCTCTCATAGGAATCTGTTTGTTTCAAAAAGTATCTTAGCATATAAGCATTTACATCAAATACGTACACAGACATATTACTTATTCGCCATTTCTTTGTTTCTCCTTCTTTCTTTTTGCTCCTTTTTTTCAGTTGATTGTTTGCCTTTCACTTCATTTCAAAAAGCTTTCGATATACGCTATGAGTAAGCATGAGTATAACCACACACATACATTTAGTCAATTACGTACCCAAACATATCGAACCACGTAGGCACGCAAAATGTGTCACTCAATTATTTAATCAAACAGACAGACTGACACAGACAGACAGACACAGACAGATACACACAAAAACATACATTCAAACACACACACACACACACGAGCACACGAACACTTCAAATGATAAACGGTCGTTACAAAGGAGGAATGAGTCACTCACGCTAGATACCGTGAACTGAATAAACAATTAACGAAAATTGGCATATTTTCCGTGCAACCACGGGGGTCATTTCAAATAGTTTCAAATAACGTAACGCATTTATAAATATTCTGTCGGATTAGATATCCATTTTGTAATGATATAATTACCTGCGTTGGAAACAACAATATAGACATTTACTGCTTCTGCTGACTAGGCTGAGTAACTCATAGTTATTTCAAATAGAATTTAAATAATATAAAACATTCAGGAATAATTTGTCCGATCATATATCCATTTGTTAGTATATATATATATATATATATATATATATATATATATATATATATATAAGTTTATCTCCTTTAAAAAAGTCAAGGATATATTTGAATTCCTATGAGTTGGATTTGGCTCAGTGTGAGAGTCCATTCTTTCAAATGATAGGTAACGGATTTCTATCTCTGCGAAATAGTTACCTTTAAGTTGATGAGTTCATCGGTACGAACGAAGAAATGGAAAAGGATCGTGCAGTGAATTAAATAGGTAGATGAACTGGTCAATGCAATCATATTTTTTCTTAAACCTTGTTCCCCTCCATTTTATTAGAAACTATCAACCAAAACTGTCAACAGAGGTTTCTTCAGTCCTTAAGCATTCCAGTTGGCTGACTGAATGAATATGTATTATGTGTACTGGTCGTACCGATGGAGCTGACATTTATTACATACTATAGTATTTTTTCTTGGTATGATAAACTTCTACCGCCAAATAGATTTTTAGCGAGGGGTTCATTTTGTAATCTAAGATAGAGCTAAATTGGTTTCTAAGTTTTTGTCCGGAAGCATCACCCTTGCTTTTTTGATATTGAAAATACAGACTTAGATACAGAGTTATACTGCTCATCAAAAGACGGAAGAAGTACCATATTCCAAATTTCTCAATTGATCATCCTCAACACAACATGTTGCCAAAAGACGTCCGTCGCCTGACGGTTTCTATTTAATGACTAAGCAGACCTGTTTGCTCCAAGATATCCATTCTATGTCCATGCAATCACTGGTGCATGCTGGCTTGTTGTATTGTTCAAAAACACAATAACCTTTACAAATATTACATGCTAATTCATATTCTGATGTTGCATATGTTTGCTCGTATGAGCACCCATTTCTTTCACACATATAGAGATCAATATTGCAATTATTCTGTTGTTATCAATAATTTCTATATGATCATACACCCTTACATATGTGTACACCATGTGTTTTGCATGAGAATGCCATCATCTTATAATGAACGCATGTCGAACTCAGTTCAAGAAATTTCAGAGAGAACAAAAGGGAGAGAAAGTCTGAGAAATTGACTCTGCATACGTTCCTGGCGAGAAAAATGCATACAGTACATACATATTCATCCGTTCATTTTCCTATATTTCAACACAAATGCACGCTTGCACATATACGACTACACTCAAGCTCACACACTTTTACGACATGAAAAACAACGTCATTTAAAGAATGAGTCGCATGATACAGATCAGCTTTGATCGCGTCAAACATACGAATCTAAAATCTGTAAAATATGACTCCTTGTAAAACTGGCACTGATCTTTTGAGACTGATGTTTCCTTATGAAAAAGGTCGTGCTTCTTGAAAGATCTAGGTCTTAATTATATAAAAACTGCTGGTTAAATACATAATGGAACCACACACACACATAAAGGAGAAGTGTGCAAGTGCATAAGTATATGGTTGAACATGTACGTTTATAAGCGGCCGGACTCTATGATGTCATGTAATATAATTCTCTATCCATTAGACAAAACGAAGGTTCCCAAGTATTTTGGTCAATTATTTATCCATTTCGCCAGAAATGTTTATCTGAAAATCTCCTGACTTTTGACTGTCTCGTGTGTTGGCTGATATAACTGGCAAATGTTAACTTTTTACAATGCTTGTCAAATAATTGCAATGCACACACACAAAGACACAGAGAAAGATTTCTGCAATCGTATTTAGATAATCTTCGTCTTGATAAGTACGTCCAAAGTATCTTAACCGTAATTCGATCGAAAAATTTGAGCCAAGAAGAAGAAGCCTTGAACGACAAGTTATACTATGGTTGTTTCCCGCGTTAAAACTTGTTAACGCATTACAGTTTCTCAAATAAGGTTTGTCTCATTTCCGCACATTAGTGATTTTGTTCGGTGAATTGTCCGTCGTTGCCGGCTGTAAGTGTTTAAGGCCAAGCAAAGGCCACAGTTTGCTAGAATTTGCGAGCTCCTCTCTCTACGTAACTTCCTGAGAGATTGTAGGAATATACCCCTTCCCTTAAAAGCCTTTTGTCCTCTACAGCCTCCAGTTACATATAAAGTAAGTAAATATCTTTGGACAGTTGCTCATAAATTTACTTACAGTTATAAGCGCATCAACTTTCGTTCATGAAATAAGACGTGCATATTTATCGACTGAGAAAATATTCACCGAATCATACATTCGTACAGCATGGACAGATATGTAATCATAAGTCAAACACAGAATGTATAAATACGTGTATATTTGGTACATATGTTCGGTCCAAACCAAAGTAAATTCACTCTACATCATAAGAACTTACACAATAATGAAATTACAAAAAAGTAGAGAACACTCCCCATCAACCTCCATAGAAGTACGCATGTGTCCTTCTTAAGATCCATTCACAGTCACACACTGGCTTTGATATATCCATATCTCTTCTTCTCACATTACATACGTATTAAATCTTCATATACGCGTGAGTGCATCTTAACAATGAAACAATAACCACGATTGAATTCATTATTGTTAACCAGCTGTGTTTTATTTCATAAGAATTTTTCGCTGCTTTCAGCATTCAGAGTCTCTGTGCACAGAAGTGAAGGAGACAAAATAATTAAATTGATTCTCTTCAAGTTGGAACAAAGTTATAATCATATATAATGGCCGTCGTTTTAAACTTATATATGAACAAGGAGGAGATCTAAATTCTATACTAAATATTACTAGTCGACCGACATGAACAGCAAGTGAAATCATTAGCCAAAGCATTTTTGAAAAGATAATCAGAGATTTATATTCAAGTATATGATCATTTTATCAAAACTATCAATAATCGAAATCGTGGATTAGTTCGGTAAGAGGCCATAAGTGTGACGCACGGAGTAAGCAGTAAATTCACTAAAGTAATAGACTTTGACGCTGTCTTGCTAACCGTTGCTCTATGGTGAGGCTAAGTTTATAATAAACCTATTACTTCTAATGTGTTTATATGTCTTTTGCATTCAACTAATGCGTAGGGTTCAATTTCTACGCGTTGGGGCGTTCTTCTGAGAACATCAGTCTTCTGAATATGAACTTTATAAGCTTGCAACAATTCTTTCGTGGAATCCAAGTCGTAGGTTTGCTTATTCAAGAATCCTTTTTTTTTGTCTCTTTTGAAAAAAGCTATTTGACCCTCCATTTTGCATCTGATTCATGTTGTGTCAGGTCATCACTATTAATTTTATCTTCTGAGACGGGCATGCAAAATACTTTGTCAAAACAACTACTTTACATGGGATTGAACTCACTTACCCTTCCCTTGATGCTCTATAGATTATGATTCACTTTATGATTGGCTACACCATGAATCTCCAACGTTTGCAGTATCGCCCTTTTGTGGGCTTTTTTGCGTTTTCAAATAGATCATTTTGCTATACTGTAATAATATTTTCAAATTTCCTGTTACTTAGGCAGTAATACGTTTTAAGCTCTTTGAAATATGTGGATAAGTGGATAATCAGGTTGAATAGCCGTGATCCACCACAGAATCAAACCAAAAGCCACAGGACCTGGAAAAAACAAAAACGAACAAAAACAAACAACGAAAAACAAAAAGCAAACACAAAAAACCCCAAACCCTTAAAGCTACTATCTAGTGGTTTCACTAAGTAATGGCCTCCAAATATTGTCTTCCTTGATTCGATAACTATAGGGTCTTACGTAGTTAGACTCTTTTAGCCTTCGGAATCCGTTGGCTTACTCTTCGTCTACCATTGTTACTATTTGTCTACCATCATTGATTTTTGTACTAGTCTTTATTTCATGTTGTTTTTCGTTGCTTTTAATTACAACAATCCAAACCATCAGTTTATAGCCACCAGTATACGGCAGATAAGAATGAGCCCTAGGGGGGATTTCAACACGCAAAACCTTTTACCACGAGAAGCATGCTCTACCGTTCGAGCAACGCAAGCTTTATTGCTAGCAGAAAATCAAACCGTATGGACGTGACCTCCATCTGATCCCTGAGAGGCACATTTGATTTTGATAAAAGAGAATAAGACTTCAGGTCTGATCTGCAGTGTATGCTGATAACTGTAGACTGTAGAAAGCAACAAACATTAAGATGCCATAGTACCTTGGATACTGATACGACTTACAATGCCTCGTCGAATAATAAATGAATAAAAACGTTACAAATATTGATATAACTAGTGTACGCGGAAACTATAAACAAATATGGCGTTGAAAAATTGTGGTAAATAAAAGAAAATGCGATGAAGAGCAACTAAAATCTAGTAGAAAGGAATTCTAGTCCCACGTGATAATGGCTGACATCGACTAATCCATCAAAAATAAAGATTATATTACTATTGGTCTCTGTCTGCTACCACCATTACTTTCCCATATCGCAGCTGTTGTAAATCCAATGTCTAGAGTGTCCTGAGATTGAAGTCTGTCCTCGTAATAGTGGCTCTGGAGTGTGGTCTTGCTCTTGTAAATAAATTCCTTCATTATGTGCCTCTTGTGCATGCCAGAACGACGAGCCTTTTCTTTTCTTTCAGTTATCTTTTGTGCTTTGTCGAAAAACTTAGTACTATTCATTTGATATGTTGTCATTTCTATGGAGTGTTTCGAATATAAATCAACTGTAGTAAGTGTGTTTCTTTTTGCTAATACATTTGGACTCTGTGTTCAGTAGAAGATAATATATTATCCTTTTTTTGCTGAACACCAAGTGGTAATAAAATTTCACTGCTCGTCGAGAAAATGCTGGCTTCCATTTTACAGCTATCGCTAAGTTATCCTTAGTGTGACACTCGAATGTAGAGGAAAGTCATTTGGTCAGCTTCTCATTTTTCATTCTCAATATATGGGGGGTAAAAGCTACTTTATATTGTTTTAAAACTATTAAACATGTTCTGGTGGTAAGTAAAATTCAGTGTTATCTACTGGCAGAGAATATTAGTCTTAATAGTAATGTTCAAGAGAATTGTGTAAGTTATTCTTTTGTATATCTTTGCCGTTACCAGCGACATCGTGACTCCTGTTGTCGTACTTTCTTCCCGTTTAATTATACCAGTTTATAGCAAAAACGTATTTTATGCAGAATGTTTGGCATTTTCATCAACTGTCTACCACAATATTCACCGCTGACCTTTGACAACCCATCGAGTCTCACTTATTTTTAGGTGAAGAGGCTGGATGTATCAAAGTTCAGCATTTACTACGAGCGATTAGAAGCCACCATAATTAATCCCAATAAATATACCAGATTATTTACATTTAATGGAACTGCCAGACTAGGTATTGATTATATCAACTACGAAAAGACCAGGTTAGTGTACTGTAACATAAAGTTAGACCTATGTGTTCGGATAAGCGGAAATAGGGGGGCAGCATAAAGTGATTTTTTCCGACTAAGACCTTCTGCAAGCCTCAGTAATGACTTTGTTCTGCTTTGTTGTACAATCGTAGCCACAAAAGATGGCTAAGGGTTCTATCTTTATTCTTAAATATGTGGTGATTTTGTGTGTTTGTTAATGTATTTGTTTGCTTATGTGTCTGTTTGCTCCAGCACTCCTGACCATACCGTTTTGTTTACAGACTTGATAATTGGCACCGGTACTTTGCTAGACACTTTTTATGTTTTGATTCTTGGAAGGGAATCTATTGTGATGCTTTTTTTGGCCTTACTTGAGCAGGTTTATCAATAACATCTAAATTTTGCTGAACTTGGATATATATAGGTGTTTTTTTTTTTACCCTATTTTAAATGTTTCCTGTGGAAAACGCCAGTGATATCATGAATAAAATATATTCTTATCTTATTTATTCTTTATTTAATTTTGTTCAACATGACCTTAAATATTGATGTTGTCATTGTTCAATTATTGACTCTGATTTCAAGTTGTTTTTTTTAAATATTAAACAAACCTGAGATTTACGTGTCATTTCTTGCTATTGTCTTTTCATCTCTGTAACTCTAAGAGTGACCCTCTCGACCAAACAGCCATGAGGGCAACAAAATCTACTCACTTGGAATTTCGATGCTATGGTTGATCAATTATTGAATTCGATGGCGAGCCAATGGAACATTCCGCATTAGTTGATTTCAGTTACGATGATTACGTGAAAATAACATAACGTGAATTACAACTTTGGACGTTTCGATTCGCGTTGATATCTTCCAGTTGTCATTTTGTAGGGTATCGTCCCCCTAGTCTCAGTTTGGATCAGATCGAGAAGTTGTATAACTGTGACGGCAGTATACAATAGAGAAATGCACTATTTTAGACAGAACACAATACGTTCCAGCTCCATGCATGGATTTGTTGCCTACTCTTCTAAAAAGGAGTAATGATTGACCTACGGACTAAGAATCATGTAACATACACAGGAAAGAAATATGCTCAACGTTACAACGGAGGATCACAAGATAGCAAACATATCAGAGAGAAAACAGTTCAAGATATCACAAGATCCATTAAAAAACTCAAATGGTGATGGGTTGGTCATATGCCAAAAACAGCAGACATCACAACTCACAATATAACTCCCGTAGAAGATATGCAGAACCGTGACCGACAGAATATAAGATAATGCGACAATGCTGAGGGAGTGCTGACACCGTGGAGCCCATGATAGAGAGGCCTGGTGAATGTTCGGGAAGTTTTATGACAAAAAATGTACGCTGAAAGGTTGCTGCTGCTGCTCCTACTGCTGCTGCTGATGATGAGACGATGACAACTGACAATCTGATGCTAGACTTGTCTCGTGCCGTCGAACACACTCACACACGCACACACACACACACACTCACGAATTCTCAGAAATACGCATTCACAGGAATGCATCTTTGTATATAAAACGCAAACTCATCAAGAGTTAAATTTTCCTTTCAATATCATCTGGTATAGAGCTGGAGAATGTGAATAATTTCGGAGTGCTTTGCTGTAATCCAACAATTTTTTCTTCTTCAATTAATAGCATTTAATGCACCCGAAACACCAATTACTGGAGATGAGGCGATATCGTTAATAACATTTCCATGTAAAACCACTAATAAATGGAAAACAAAACAAAATAAATAAAACATGAAGCCCGGGGGAGGTGCAAAAAAAAGGAAGAGGGAAATAAGAATGAAAACAATGAAAGATGGAACTGATGAAAAGGGCGTCAACTTGCTAATGATAACAGAAGCAGAAGACAAAATCGCTATATGCAAAGAATATCAAGAATGGTAAATATATCCATGAATTTTTAATGGATTCACAAATGCTTTTACGTCGTCAATGGATTTTCATCAATTTTTGGGAGCAGCTGCTTAGAAACAAATACTTTCCATTTCTACGCCTACTTTGGAGATCAGAGATACGTCAAGCAAAAATAAGAATGGAATTAAATGTATCCTTTCCTTAAAAAAGACATGACTAAAAACCCTGAACTATCGGTTTCACATCCAACTTATCTTGGACGGTTATTAAAATGTATGTTAATTCTACAATTCAATTCAATAAGGGGTTTGTTTTCTTTCTCCTACATAATTTCTTTCTCTATTTCTTTTTTTTTAAGATGTCCTTAATCACGGATCTTTTTCTTCCTTACAAACTTCATTCATTCTTCTTTAAAAAAAAAAATTCTGTTTTGCTTATCCTCCGTTATCTTTCTTCTTTCTTTTTACTCAACCTAACGTCAATCAATCCCTCATCCTTTCCATTTTTTTCTTTCGAGCATGCTGAGAAAATTTCCCTTCAGTGCCTTTTGCTTGCTTGTCTGCTTAGTTGTTCCTCCTCTCAACTTTTATATAGATTTTTCACACACTATTCATTGCTTATAGTATTTTTGATTCCTTTTCCACTTTATTTTTTATCTTTCTGCACGTTTCTCCTGAATTCCTTGCCAGAAAACTTTCAACCAAAACTGCCATGAAAATTGTCAGCATAGGTTTCTTTAGTTTTTAAGTTGGTCTGTCTATCTGCTTGGCTATGTATGTATATGTCCCACGAACAGGTCGAACCAATGAGGTTAGAAGGCTGAAACTCTAAATATAAACTCCCTATTACGTCCAAGATTTAGTTGATCGATTCAATATTCTGTGTGGGTTCATACTATATTGATCCCCTGGCTTGTGCCCGGTATTCACATTGTTTTTTTGGAAGTTTCCCCATGTTTAAACGTTTTAATTGATCATCCCCAGCAAGGCATGCAAAAAAATCCCTTGAACACGTGGCTCTTCCTATTGAGTACTTATTGGATCTGTGTTATCTCGTGATTTCTGCCATTTTCTTCTGAATTCTCCATGTTCATTTTTTTTTCAACACTCTGTTTGATTTTGTGTATTCTCCTCCCTATAGTTCTCCTCATTTACCCCATCGCTAACAAATTGTTTTTACTTCTTCATTATTGTCTTTATTTCCTTTATCTTTCATTTTTTTCTCGCTTCCTTGTGTTCAATATTTCGAATCACCGACAATTTCAATTTCTCATGACGAGTGAATTGGTGCATTTTGTGTTAGAGAAGTGCCAAAAAACAATTAAGGACAAATATTACAAAAATACTTAATTTTTAAGTTTTTATTTCATCTGTTTGTGCGTTAGGAAAATGACAGCCAAATATATTATTCAGAAAACAATAGTTTGGAATAAAAATTCTGAAAAAATATTCAGAATAAATTGTGTTTTTCAAAACTGAGATATTAAAATGTGAAAAATTTACAATCAAGCGTATGAATCATCAGTGAATGATTACAGCGTGCATATTTATTCATCAATAGAAAAAAAAAACAGTGAACATAGGTTTTTCGAACAATTGTACACTAATACGAATACTTGCGTAGAGATTAGGCTAATCGAACATACACATTGAAGAAAATCTATCTATGAATGTCTAAAGTGATAAATAGCATATATATGTGACCAAGTTTTTCATGCTCTCGAATTTTGTTTTATCGAATGTATATATTTATTTGAGCATTGCAGTTCTTTCAGAATTTGATAAGACTTAGCATGAAAATACACATTACCACCAACACATTAATAACTATCGAAGATTTAGAAAACCAACCATCGTACAAACCTTCCGTAACTACCGTTTACGCAATTTTGTGTGAGGACTGCAACAAAAATCTACAGCGGGTTACATCAATACCTCTGAAGAAATAGAATGTACAAACATGAGAGAGCCCTTAAACTGGATGAAACGCCAAATGCCGACGTCGAATATAGACACATACAAAAAGTGAAGTTCAAATTTCACCAGGACAATCTCATCAGAAATATTTACGACTCCTTGACGTGCAGATGCATTGAAGCAGCTGTTATATCGTATGCAATACAATAAGACAAAATTATGGTTACTTTCAGATTGCAAACCCTCAAAAAGCGTCGAGTTTGAAACAGAATTACATAGATACAATACATCACAACACTAATATATAAGGAATACAGCTAAAAGTTAATTTAGGAAACAGTACAAGCACACACATACCCCCTTTAAGAAATGAAAAAAAAGTCTAGCCCACGATTACTAAAGAAAAATGAATTAAAACAACATCCTACATTCAACCAGCCACACATATATCAACACTTAGCCATTAAATGCTAGATGCCAACTGTTCATTCTATAATAGAATAAATAAGAAAATAAGTAAATAAATAAAAAGAATAACAACGCATCTCTCCTGAGAAGTTAAGCCCCTTTCCTTTTTTCTCACCGCCCTTCATATTTAAGATGAGCCAATCACAATCAGAGAAAGGGAACAAACCCCTTCTGACCCCGCCTCTAACAGACCCATCCCATTTCAGACCAAATACAAACACATTCCCTTCTTCTCTAGATAAACAACCAAAAAATCACTGATATGTTCTCATTTTTTCCATCAGGATCAGAACGTGTGAACAGCAGTTTTCCCTAAACTGCTGCAAATATTCTCTCTTGAAAAAATGGCTGACTCCTGTCAAAATGAAATATACCCACAAGATGATATTTTGAGATGTAACACCTACCTCTTGTGCTTTTCTCTCAACCTTCAAATCGTCATTTTCATCAAGGTTCCTTCGGATCACTTCATATCTGCAATAGAAACATGTATATTTATATATGTTCTCAAGAGAATATACGAACACGAATCCAATATGTATAGGAAACACACAGACACACGCACACACTCACATATGCTTATACATTGCGCTATATCCCCTTAAAATTCTTATTTGAAATGATCTCCCATTATTGCATTATGAATGTATAGCTCGAAACGTAATTAGAATAAATAATAAAAGAAAATAAGGCTGCTGCAGGAATCAAGACTGCAACCTAGTCGGTAGCCGCTTCCACATTGCCTAGCAGACGATAATTTAAAGGCCCAAAAAACTGTTTTGACTCCACATTCTCAGTTTTGTTTAATCATACTGTATTTGTTTCTTCTAACGTGACAGTTACGTTATTGGAAAATCAATACATGATCTTACAGAATGATTATAAGTTGTCTTATATTATATAAAAACTTTTATAATCCCCTGTTATTATACACTGAATATATCATTTGGCCAAAGCAACGTAAATAGAATGAACAATGCATTTACAGTGTGAATAAAACGGGTGCAAAAAGTAAAAAAAAGAATTTTTCTTTTGAAACTGCTCCCTAAATGCATGCAAAATTTTATTGGGATCCACCAATGTTGTACTTTTTATGGCATAGCAGATCATCACACACAGTCATCCACTAAAACACACACACACGTATATATGTATAAAAAGCGTTAAAAATCATTTAATTAGTAGTTGTTAATATACAGAGCGAAAATTTTATAGAGAAGGATCTGCAAAATATCATTGTATATATTGGATAGCGTGATTTTGTTCTGTTTCTTTGTCTGAAACAATGACCTCTTCCACTCAAAGGTAAGTATTTTGCCGATGGAAATATCTTTGCCAACTATTAAAAACAATGTATTCATCCACTAAAACGATTTCAGTCGTTTCTTTCCCAAAAAATTATTTCATATGAATCCAAATATACCGGTGAATCTTTGTACAGTCTCAGCTAGTCAAAACAAAACCCTTGGAAATACGGATATTCAGTTTTAGATCATAGGATGACGTCATTTGCTTACCATGCATGGTTTTGTTCATGTCTGATTTTTGTGCATTGAGTATGTACATATATATATATATATATATATATATATATATATATATATATATATATATATATATATATATATAAGAATAATAATATATAAGAAATGAAGATGTTATTTATGCATGGATTGGCACTAAGGAGACTAATTTTTTTGTCATTGGATGATTAACTATTGAAAATTTAAGCGTTTTAGTTCTATTTTTCAAAGTTTCCACTCCACTCAAGCTGTTTTGATGCGTAACGTGGTCTTAAAAGTTTCTATGGTGAGATTCCCATGTTAAAGTACGGAGGTGAAGTAACCAATGAGATCATCATATTTAAGCATGGACAAACCAAGATATAGACAGGCAAATAAACAGGAGAACAATGTTTGAGTACATTATATGGTTAGATATGTATGGACATACATGGATAAGCGTATGTGTAAGTCACTTATGGAGCTGAAACATGGAGCCTAACCAAGAGACAGATCCGCAAATTGAGAACCATGCAACGTGCACGTGGAAGAATTATAATGGGCCTCACTTAGAGAGACCATGAGATAGTACAGTAGATTCAGAAGAAGACATGAATCAGGTACATAAGAGAATCCATAAAAAATCTCGAACGGCAGGGTGTGTTGCATGAATGGCTGACAACTGATGGACATTGCCATTCACGACATGGATCCCCAGAGATCACACGTGCAACCAAGGCCAGCAGAGTATTAGATGAAGAGACGAGCTAAACAAATTCAGAAAGTAATTGCTCTGCGACGCCCATGTTAGAGAAGTGTTGCGAATCCTGGGGAAAGTCTATGTCAAACGACAGAAGTTCAAAGACTGATGATGACGATGATGATCATTAATTATGCTAGCACACAGATGTTTTTTCGTAATTGTACATATCTGATAATTACAAACGTATAAGTAAAAATTTGAAATTGCAATGATTGCAGGTCAAAATATCGGCCATTTTTTGGACATCATCGTACCAAATCTTGTGTTAGAGCAGGGTTTCTAAATACTTAGAATAGACATAGGATGCCACCACCATGACAATGGAAGGCCATACAAAAGTTCAGTTCAAGACGTTATTGTACATTGCTTATAGTTTGCGTGACTCTTCCCTTAGCTTGAACGAGTACTCCGATGTATCCATGAAGCTTACATACAAATCGTTGAATATCTACGTAGGTATGAAATGATGGTATCTTCGTGGCCGATCTTTCAGCCCTGTTCAACAGTGTGGGTCCCGTGTACCCAGCTTTCATTACCTACCCACATTGACTTGATGATGTTTGTCAGGTTTTTGTTCTTGCAAAACCCCCGAAAACGATGACCCTTCCAACAGCCAGACATTGTTGATCCTCAACATTGAGCTCAAACACGCTGAAGAAGTTTACCTTGATTCACGTCCTCAATCAAATAGCCCGTTAGCTACTCGATGTATTAATCAGTGTTCAAGCTGCCATCTATTCTATTCATCATTGTTGAGCCAGCACTCGACAAGCATATCTTCTTTCCCACAGAATTCACTGCTTTTCTCGTTTAACGCCTATCACGTTGCTCCCTTGGATGGCCTTTGACCTATTCCCGCCTTATCAAAATGCAGCCATATTGTTGTTTCACTGCTAAATACCACACGTCCTTATCCCCTCGTTCATGCTTTCAGACAAAATTAATCTTCATTTCATACGCTTCATGGTTAATAGCGTTTTTTCTGCTGCTATACATCATTTCAGTCCATGTTCTTTAAAGATACATTTAGCGGGATCTACTGGCACTGAATTTGATTGGTCACACTCATTCGTCTCTTGTCTTTGTTTCTTTTGGCCACGCGTTGGGTGTCCTGATGAGTATCCACGGTGTCGTGACCTGTAGCTTTTGAGTGCAACCATAGATTTCATGATCCGAGATACTTCTAGTTCTCCAGAACTTCAAGAAGATTTTGGAAACTTTGCCTCTTGAAATTCAAAATTCCTAGCAATAGTTTGATAGCTCATAACCTTTGCCATCTGCCATTTCTACTTTATTCATTCGAGTTTCTTTGGAAACTTTCGCAATAAATTCTAGCAATGAAAGAATGAAGGTGTCCAAAGTCAGAATATCAATACTATTTTGAATAAATCATTTTGTTTATGAAAAATGTTTTTCTGTGATGGAACCATTGAACTGAAGAGAAGTGTGATAATTTTGTCCATTTCCGCTGTTGTCTTGCTATTCCTGTCCTCATTCAGAAATTCTGTTGGAAAACATGACAATTAGACATGGGAACGATTCAAAATGATTTTAATATCTCACCTCTAAAAAAAAACATGATGTCAAACATCTATTCATAAGCTGTCAATTATTAGGAAATTAAAATTGTTTCCATTTCGACGCAGATGTTTGCACGATACTGTACATGGAAAGAAAATGGCGTAAACGGAGAAGTAAAATTTTTTCAAATAACTATGGTTAGATATTAATTCATTTGAAACCACACCTTTACACAAATACATGTTCGTTCATGTACACACACACACACACACACACACATACACACACAAATATTTATGGTTGGAATGGTTGATTTTTCATACAAAAGAAAAAGATGTGTTTAATTTTGAATTAAGATCGTGTGAATGTTCTTTGATAGGAAGCACGCAATATCACATGGTTCTTATTACCACTATGAAATTCTCAATGTTTAGCTGATTGAACTTCAATTTCACATCCAAATAGATTTATTTAATACAAATACCATACGTTTTCTCGAATACATTGAGGTTTTAGTTCTTTTTTAATTTTATCAACAATTTTTACAATTTAAAAAAAAATTCATATGAATTCTGATTTGATGATTGGCTTGAACGCAGTCATTGCAAAAGATTTTTGTTCCACCCTGTGCCAGTCTTGATAACGTATAAAATCGCTTGCAAAAGTCTCTATTGTAGAACTGATAATCGTACATTGAAAAAATACAGAGATTGGAGAAATTTCTAAAAAAGAAATACATACAAACTTTAGACAGAGTAACAAATTGAAAAAAGAGAAATAGGTCTGGTTAGTCACTCACAAGAAACAGTTTGGTAAACACCGTATTTTGGCTGCTTGCCGTGTTTGGGTGTTTGATTGAAAATTGGAAAATGATCCATGAATAAATTACTTCTCTCATATCTTGATCAGCCGTGAAAAGTCTTAATTTTAAAAAAAATGAGAATAGATGCTGCTCGACACAAAGTGAGGAATGGATGTATCATAAACATACATTGAAAAATGAACCCCTGACAAGAAATCTATTCAGGAGAGAGGGAGTTAAAAAATCCAATAAGGAGAACATGTTGAAATTTCCAGTCCTCTTTATCTATGGTGCGACCTGTATATATGACACACACACACACAAAGGTAGCCAACCAACCAGTCACTTAACCAGCTTAAAAATAAAGGAAACATATGTTGAGAGTTTTGGTGACAGTTTTGGTCGACAGTTTCCAATAGAAGTCAAACTGCATCGCAAGTTCAGTGAAGCAAAAGCAAACTTGGAATTAGTTTTAGAAATGAATGCAATCAAGCGGGAACGCAGAATCAATTAAAAAGTTTGAGATGGGAATAATTCGTAGTGACTTCCATGTACATTGGAAAAAAAATAATGGAATATCAAATGATGGAGAGAAAAAAAATCATAAATTGATAAAGTCTCTATACGTTCGCTCATTATCCCCATCATTGCTGTCATCAAAATCATCAACATCATAATCATCATCATCATCATCATCGTCTTCATCGTCATAATTATCATAACCATCATCGTCGTTGTCATCATCATCATCAATGTTGCTGAATTCATCGTCATAGTTACCATAACCATCACAGTCGTTGTAACCATTATAATCATCATCATCATCATTGTTGCTGAATTCGTCGTCATAGTTACCATAAGCATCATAGTCATTGTAATCATCATCATCATCATCATCATCATCAGCAGCAGCATCATCATTAGCATCATCATCATCATCATCATCAATGTTGCTGAATTCATTGTCATAGTTACCATAACCATCACAGTCGTTGTAATCATCATCATCATCATCATCATCATCATCATCATCATCATCATCATCATAATCATCATCATCATCAATGTTGCTGGATTCTTGCAGAAATACTTATGGGTCTTATTCAAGACTGCTTCACTGAGTGCGCCGTTCCATCCAAATTTCACTTCCTGTTGATTCTACGCGTTCAGCTTAAAAGATGGAGAAGAAGCATGGACATGTAAATGAAAAATCCCAACCGCAAAAGACACATACCCCTCCCGTAAAAATACCCCCCAACAACAACAACTTTTTTGGCTTCGTCTCTCAGTATGTGTGTATGTATCTGTGCGTGGTTGTGCATGTGGAGACGTGCATAAGTGCGTGAGAATGGAAAGGCTGGATTTAGCCAATTAGACAAGAGATGATGAAATACAGAATTCAATAACCTAAGACGTCAGTGTATCAATTACTTCACCAATATTTGATATAGGTGTTATGAAATATTATTTAGAGTCAGTGTCAGGAGTTGGACGACTCGTAATCCATACACACATAAACACACACACACACACACACACACACACACACACACACACACACACACACATTCTATTACACGTACCAACGCATTAACGTACACACTCGTGCATGCATGCACATACATAAAGACACACACACACATATGCATATATATATAGAGAGAGACAGGAATACATTGATTGACAGACGGGGAGAGAGAGAGACAGGGATACATTGATTGACAGACGGGGAGAGAGAGACACGAAAGAGAGAGAAATAGAGATTGTAATACACACCGATGAAGAAAATGTGTGTTTAAAAATATGCAATCATGGGAGGGAGAAATATTTTTAGAATATTTACTTGAAAATTTTTACTGATATTTTAAAACACACGATTGTGGGCTTTCAACATAAACACATTTTTTCATACACATGCACAAATGTACACTGATACACACACACACACACACACATGTATATAAATATATAATCGTAGCATGGAGGTTTTTACAGTATTCTTCACTTATTCTTAATATCTTGATATGAATTTCCTTACTTCCTCCTTTTTTTGTCTCATATTCAAAGCATCTGTTGCTTGCTAGTGTGGGCAACAAACGGAGTGCATTTTGAATTTTTCCCCATCGTAATAGCCTTTACCGTCCTTTCTTTTCTTCCCTTTCTCTCGTCTCATCTTTTGTTTATTTTTTTTAATGAGATCTGCTCTTTCTTTTCCATGTTTAATCTTCATAAGCATATCTCCCCGCTTTTCAATTAGTTCTGAAGTTCCCTGGATTTCCCTAGGTTATCATTTTCATTTGTTTCGCCCACTTTCTCGTGCGATTCTTTGATGTTTCCAAGATGTTTTACCCTTTTCCAACCTCCTACTTGCGTTATTCCACCACATCTATCAGGTATTGGTAATTCTCTCTCTATATACTGGGTCATGGTTACGTCTTAAGGATCAGTTGGTTCCTTACCATACGAAGTCAAATCTAATCTTACTACAATTCTATGTTCGTTTAAGTACAATAGTGGTCTCCTTAGTCTGTGTCCATAAATTCTGACTTTTTATGAACACTGCCCAACAAAAGGCCGGATGTAACTTACTTGTTCAGTATTTTTTACTATTTTTCGAATTGATTACCCTCAGCAGGTCATGCTGCCAAAAGTTCAAAAATCCAAATGAGGAAGAAATGTTGAAATTCCCAGTCTCTACAACCATAGTATGACCTGTTTGAATCGCACAAACACTAAAACAAACACACACACACACAAACACACACACACACACACACACACACACACACACACACACACACAGAGGTAGCCAACCAGCCAACCGGCCAACCACTTGGTCTGCTTAAAAACGGAAGAAACCTCTGTCGACAAAACAATTCTTCTTTGTCAAAGTGACATCCCTTTGCCTCTACCAAAGGGGTGTAGATTCAATCAACCGTAGATTCATGCGAACTGGCATATCCGGCCCTCTCTATTCTGCCCTTCTCAATTCTGTCACATCAATTAATGATCATTAAATGCAATGGCCTCAACTGCGACCAACTGCAACTAATTCTGTCAAGTTCTGAATAGATTTGCGCTTTTACAGCTTTTAATAACCCCTGACATGAAATCATCTCCTTTAATTACGCTACAACAAGAATAAAATTATAAAACGACGGTCTGTAAAAGGCAATGAAAATATATTTTTTGTACAAAGTCATCTTTTGTCTGAAGTCGTGTTAAGATAGAAAATAACTGATAGTCGCAATGATTACCATTCAATGAACAAATGTGAGAGCAGCAAGAAACGTAAGGACCCACACATAATTTTTTCCAGTTTAAAAATGGTATCAGATCATCAGTTACTCGAAAATCAGTGTTGTTGATTCGATCCAGATTGAACTAGGATAAACCAACAGAAATATCGAGGTGTGTGATATACGAACAGTATCGATATATGCTTCTATGCATTTGTATGAACGAACACACACAAAGGGTGAAGGTAATTTCATGTTTTGTCTAATTTCGGTAGTCATATAAGAACTACAATCACGCTCCCCTGAGTATTCCTCATCATTTATGACTTGAGAGTTTCCTGATATATACATGCATTTAATTAGTCAGATATCTTTTGCATTCAAAGACTGTCCTACGCACAAAGACACAAGGACACACATAGACTCACAAAAAACCTCAAACACACTCACGTAAACACCCCACACCCTGCACACATACGCAAATGAATGTAGACCCAGTACAAGATCGTTATCGTAGGTATTGGTACCATATTTGCAATTTGATCACAGAAACCATTGCACTACTGCATAAAAACACAGATGCAATATGCATAATGATGATGGTGAAGATGATGATGATGATGATGATGATGGTGATGATGATGATGATGGTGATGATGATGATGATGATCATCATCATCATCATCATCATTAATCAATTTAAGTCTATTGCCAAACTACGTCCTTTACCAGTATATTCCATGTTCACCGTAACTGTGCTAACCTCTTAAATGTCATTCCGGCAGACCTTTCTATTTTACCTATTTATTTTCTGTGTGATATGCGATTGTTGATCCTTGGAAACCTTTTAGGGACCAATCTATTATCCTTTTTCTGTCATAAAACCTTCCAAGCTCCATTTATTAGTCGTTTAATCAGTTCTGTTTTATCTTTTGCCTCGGTGTTTTCATTTTTATATCTTTCCATGTCTTCAGACTTATTCCTAGCATTTGATTTTGTATCTATTCAGTCCCCGATTCATAAGTCCTGTATTACAGAGCAAGGGCTTCATATCAATAACTAGAGGCAGGGCATACAGGGAAAATGTAAACCAGATTTTGCACCCATCCCATGCACACTGCACACGAACCCCTGTCCCTTAGCCATCCCGTTTTCATCTGATACAACAATTTAATCATTCTTATACTATATTTGATCATTGGTAAATGACACTCAACTTATTTTGTAAATATAATATTAGATCGACTTTTCGATCGGAAGTTTTGATATACAGCCAATCCCAGGAATCTGTTTTACCTTTCTCAACCTTGATTATTGATACTTCACACGAGTTTCCCTCCACTGCAGCGTACAAATATTGTCCAAAAGTGAATGCAAATAAACCTTGAATGAAATTGTTGAGATCACAAGGATGGCTAAAGTGTTTAGACCAACAAGAAACACAAAGCTAAGTTGTAATGAAACATTAATATTGATGTTCCAATCATTCATCGATTCAATTTCATTTGCATCGATTATTTGTCGCCAATATTAACAACATTGTTGTTCTGGGACTCATGCGGTTTTATTCTTATTTGCCCGTCCCTAATGATGATCAACAACCATGTTTACTTAATTGAATTGATCGTAGACCCTATGATCATAAAACTATTCTTATTCACTTGTGGACAATAATTGTGGACTGCAGTCCAGGAAAGCTCGTGTGAGGAGTCAATAATCATGTTATATTTAACGGATCCCGTTCAAGTGGAACACATTAGAACCACAAATTTCGATCTTACAAATAGCTTTTAAATAGGACGATATAAAATGTACAACGGTTGGACATAGACCCTACGGAAAAATCACAAGACCTCTCTATCATGAGCGACGCGGAGTCAAGACTTTCTGAACATGTCTGGTCTGTTACGCAGTCTTACATTTTGCAGGTCACAGTTTCACATGAAAACTCTGGGGAAACCAAATTGTGAGTCATGATGTCCAGTTGTATTATTATTGACACGTTACTACATTACCACATCTATTGCTGTTTGAGTCTTCGGAAAAAAATCTTATGATACTTCTGACTCGTGTTCATTTTTCAAATATACAATTGTTTTGTGATCTCTCCACGCGGTGTTCAACATGATTTTGTCTTCTGTACGTTAAATGGGTCTCAGTTTTGGTTAGGCATTCATGTTCCAACTGCGTAATCTGACTTGGAAGGTTGATATTGTTCTTTTTTCCCCTAAGAATAAATTCTTCCAGAGTTTATATTTATCCTGAATTCACTGGATGTAAATGGACTTCTTCTTGTTTCTCTTCACTATCTTACCCTCATTCTCTCTCTCTCTCCCCTTTCCCTCTTCTTTCTTTTCTTTTCCTTCGCCTTGTTACTCACTTCTCTATTTTATTTATTTTTCTCGTTCTGTCTCTGTTTGTTAATTCTCCCTCCATTTTTGTTAAACTGTTCAGTGGTTGAATAAAAAGCGACAAAATAACGAATCCATTTATCACCCCTTTTCCCAATCTTGTTTGATGGATCATCCCCAACACGGTATGCTTCTAAAAGATGTTGATCACCTGACGGTTTCCATTAAATGACTTACCAGACTAATATATGTTGCTTTTCCTATCATAAATAGGTCAACTGTCAATGAAGAAATCCTAACCAAAGGTCAAATCAGAATAAAAAATGGTATCTATTTTCTAATGTCACGTCTCCTTATATATAGATATTTATTTACTGTATCATACCAGAAAATACATAAGATTAATGGCAAGACTATTTAAAGCCATAATTAGTGGAAATAATATAAAAACACAATATTATTTGGATGAAAAGATGAGTCAGTAGAAATTGCTAACTCTAAGTTAAGAGAAGCAGAATTAAAAGAGAATCTAAGAATCTCTGTATTTATGCTTTCCTTTGCCAATAAACCTGACCAAACTTATTTGAATTCAATAAAAGAAAGTGAGAGATTAAATCAATTATTATGTATAGATTACATATTGTGATTCCTTTATTAACGGAACAATTCTTTTCGATTATACTCTTGGACAAGCGTATTTCATTTGAATATAAGAACATATTAGGTTATAAACATTTTCATTCTCCCCAGCATTTATTATATGAAATATCGATCAACTTTGAAAATAAAGGCAGAACAATCGTTGTCATCATGAGATGAGGTGAGTATTTCTATATTTCGTCTATTGTGCTAAAGTCAGCGAAAAATAAATGATATCTTTGACCATTTTCAATGGCATTGATTGAAAAAAAAATGTTTGCGTTATCCAAATCGTACTTCAGACTATCAAAACCTAGTGACCGAATTGGCCAATCTAAAAACCAATACATTGGTGATACAGAATAGTATATGCGAGGCAAACAATGTAAAAAAAAACAACAACTAAAAACCAGCTAAACAAAACAAAGAACCTCCTTTGAACCAATATTAGCGCAGCCTCCCGTGAAACAAACTCTCGCCGCCATGAATACCCGGAGAGGCAATTATTTTGCCTCAGTATATGAAATGCATAAGGAGTGTAATTACAATTAACATATAAATCAACTCCCCCGTGGTTTTGCTTCTCATTTAAGCGGACGTAAGATCTTTTCACGAGGCCATTGAAAAAACAAGAGGGTAAGTGAACAATATAAGAAATAGAAAAAAAATGGTACGTACAATTAAAAAACGCCATGGGACAATTAGCATCTATTCAGTCAGAACAAATGTGGTTTTTGTCTTGACAGTTCTCTTTTTGATTTCATTCATTTCTTCTTCTTCTTCTTTTCCTCATTCTTTTCGTCCTTAATTGATCCTCTGTTCTTCTTATCGGAAACTGTCAACCAAAACTGTCAACATATATTTCTTCCGGTAATGAAGCCGACCTGTCTAGCTGGCTAGCAATATATCTATCCAGCGTACAAGCCGCGCCAGTGTAGCTAGAGGGCTGAAAATTCCAATATTTGCACTTCAATCGCTCTAAAAAGAAATTTTGTTTTCTTTAAAAATCCCCTCTGAGTTGATTTTTAGTGGGGGTTCAGTTTGCAGTGTATTTCCATACTAAATTCATCCCTGTATTATTGCCCGAATGTTTTTTTAATTTTGTTCTATTTAAGACGTTTTAGTGGTTAGTGTCCCCAAAAGGCAAGAGATGTTACTTATTCAATTTCCCCATTTCCTTTTAATTGATCACCTCAAATGCAACATGCTGTGAAAAGACATTGATCACATGACAGTTTATATTGAGTGACTAACCAGAAATTCTTATTCTTTTTTCCTTCTCTTCCGTGTTCCCCGTTTTTATTTATTCGTTCGAACTCGGAGTAATTTCGTCTTTCTTGAACTGCTGCGTTTTCATGTATTTATCGTGCATTATTTCTCTACTTATTCCATCTACCTTCCGTGCACTTGTCTTCTTTCTTTTTCCCCTCTCTCTCTCAGTCGCTCTCTCTCACTCTTTGTGAGACACACACGCACACGCACACACACACTGTGTCATTTATTCCTCCATCCAGCTCCATTCATGAGCGTCTGGCCGTTAACAAACAAACTAATTGGCTGCCTTCATTTTCCTCACCCCTAACAAATCCATTCTTCTTGCATTACTTTTGAAGAGAGGGCGCTGGCCTGCAAAATATTAACAACGCCTGGAGCCAGACAACAGCTGCCCGCTAATTTGTATCGATCTCTGAGGATAAATTAACCGCAGAAATGAATAGCCAAATGGAATAATAATAATAATAATAATAATAATAATAATAATAATAATAATAATAATAATAATAATAATAATAATAATAACAGCAGCAGCAGCAACAATAACAGAAGTATTTTTGTTTATTATTTAATGGGGAAATCTCATGGGGGCTACCTCTAACAGCCGAATGAACACGGAGCATGCAATTGGTAGTATGAAATGAACGAATAAATCAGTCTCGCTCATTGACATAACGGGAAAGCATAGTCGAGAGATAATTGAGAAAGAGCTTGAGGATAATTACAATGCTCATTGCTTCAGCATTGTGAGCTACTATGCTGGTAAAGAAAAACACTTGTGGGTCATCATTCTTGGTTGGAGAACTGAAGAAATGAATAAGAGATATGCACTGTGATGCACGGAGAGAATGAAATAAAAAAAAAAGAAACCTGGTCTTTGAGCAAAAGTATTTTGCAGGAAGATAACTCGTCCTAATGAATACACGAGTATTTGAACCGTTATAATTATTATCATGCAAATAAACTTTTTTAATTGTCACTAGGGATATTATCATCATCATTGTCATAATCATCATCAACAACAATATCAACAAAGCAAGATCCGGAGAATCTACGAGATTCACACTACCACGAATAAAAACAACAACAATATTGTCAATGATTTTACAACAATAATGATGATGATAAGGTGAAAGGTATATAATTTGAAGAGCCGAATTAGGAAGACACATACACACACACATTCACACACATACGCACACACAAATGTATTCACACACATGTATACACACACATATGCACACACACAAAAAAAAACATAAATATATATATATATCAAGGTCTAGAGATTGAACCGTTATCTACACAGTAAGAAATGCAAAAAATTAGCTGAGAAAGTAGCACAGAAATAGACATGATTGGGCAGGATAAGTGGGAATTTTGCAGCTCGAATTTGGCAATGTAAACCAATCATCGATCCCTATATGCACATTAGTACGATCAATTCATATATGTTTGGTGGTATATCCGGTCCGAGTCCTGGTATAACCTCCAAGGAATAATGGATTGGTCGTTGTGAAATACATTAACATAGCTAAGAAAATATGATATGGTTGCCTCAAAATGAGGCTTTTTTGACACAACTATGAAGTTTACGTCATTGAATCGCTGTAAGTGACTGAAACGAATATTCAATATTGATCTGAGACTTTAAGAAAAAACTTGAAATTAAAATACTTGATTCATTAAATATGAACTACCTATCAAGATAGCTTGAGGCGCCTTAGTGCCGATCCATAATAACCTGGGAACATTCTGGTATATTATTTTACCGGTATATGCTAGTATATGTATTAACCAGGAGCTACCTAATAAAAATGATAATATAAATAATCCACAGGACTTCTGAAATTGAATGCATCATTCAATCGAGCTTATAAAATCAAAATCTTGTCGTAAAAAGTCTTCGAGTGGACATTACTGTTCAAGAGCAGGAAAATTATCGGGGCTTTGCCAGAAAACTGAAAATCGTGGACCAAGAAGGTAAAATGTGTGCCCATCGCTAAAGGCACGTTTGCAACAGTAATGAAGGGACTTGCTAAAAGTTTGGATGGATAGAAACACGAACGAAAATTGAAATCATCCAGAAAACAGCATTAAACAGCTGGACTATTAAGGAAAAGACTAGCGTGAGGAAGAGAGTTGCTATCACTCGAACGCCTACAAATACTATTGATGTGAAAATTCACCTGGTATTAATATCAATAAATACAAAACTTAACATTAAAGTCCCTTATAGGAAAATGAAGCTTTTTAAACAATGGATGATAAAAAAAAACGACAAATATTTTTGAGTACCAGATGAGGGTTCATTAAGACGGAGCAAATAAAAACAAAAGTTAGTAAATCTCATCTGAACAGACAAGATAAAACAGCAGAAATATAATCAAACGCTTGAACACAAGGGCTTTGTTCATATTTATTAAATGTAGATGCCACTTAAAGTAGGCAGAAAAGCTTTGGAATCCATATTAGTGAACTAGGAAAATTAATGAGTTTGCAAAACGCCCTTCACACAGGAGATGACGTCCATAAATTCCATGAAGAATGGGAGAAAGGGAGGATACTCCTCATCAGAGTTGATTGTTGAGTCAACGGACAGAAAAACGTGAGAATATTCATCGTAGGCAGATACCGAACCAAATATGAAAGGGTAGAAAAAACGTTGGCACAGAAAAACCCGAGAACCGGATGTTCCATAGAACAAGGTTATGTGGCAATAAATTTGAATATTCATGTGTTTTGCAAGATCTTTAACCAAAATGAAAATTTAAAGGGTTTTTAGTAACATCAATAATTAGCAAACCTATTCAATATCATTTTTTATATCGTATCATCTAAAAGAGCATATTAGTCTTAATTTAAACGATCACTTTATTTTTAACATCTTGGCAGACTTATTGGAGTAGACGAACTAGTCTTTATGATTTTTTGACGAAGGTCAACCAGTTCACTGTTAATTCTGCAGTCATCATTCTTCATTCAGAGGGGATAAAATTCTTATTTATTTCTCACAATTGTGGTGATTAGATAAATCTTTAAAATGATCAAAATGCAATCAACTATAAAATATTTTCGAAATCTAGAATCAGAAAATAGGAAAAAAATCGAAATAAAAAAATTATTGGCTTTTTAAACCAAAAGACACAAAAAACTGGCCATACAATCAAAATCAATTCATAAATTCAAAAAAATATTCTGTTTTGAAAAAAAATATGAAATTTTTGGATGCTGTATCAGTATTATTCCGATCTCTGTATTCAAGAAAGTTTAAACAATTGATAAAAAACGATTTTTAAGCATACGAGATTCAAGTACGAAAGAGTAAACACTTTTTTGGTTTTATGCCTTTTTTCAGTCTCAAAAAAAAGTATTCCTAACAAAAAAAGAAAACAGAAAACATTGTGTGGAAGAATATCGATTCTCGATTATTCCTGATTCTTTAATCTAGTAGAATCTACCTGATCTGTATATTTCAGTGCCCTTGTTGACTGTCAGGCAATAAAAGATTTCTTTTATCATCCGGCGTACAGATTTAATCAAGTGCACTTAGTTCAACTTACAGTCCGTTGTCAACAATGATAGTTATTTTCAAGAGTTTCAGTATCTTTCCTTATCTTGTGTCTCATACATATTTCAAATCATTACGAATTGAGGACATTTTCAGTTACCCCTCTACATCATGAATTTTTCAACATGCGTCCCATTTTGAGAACCAAATTTAATCATTAAATTTTTTTCAATTGTACGTCAATCGTTCGGGTCATTCATTCAAAAATAGAAATATTAGTTTTCTTTCTTTAATACCGACAGCAAAAAGCATTTGAAGGCATCCATTTGCTTTATTTTATCACTGTCCTACCACAGCAATAAAGGATACAAGGTCGAGTTTAATGTGGGGAAGATTAGACGTACTCCTTCAAAAAATGGCTCCGGCCGACGCTGCTATGGTTGCCAAACGCATCGTAATGGCTAGACAACCTCTGCCACGAATGCGTCCACAAGGGGAACGGCTCTTTTAAGTGAAATTGAGCAGTGCTGCCCCGGGGAAACAGAGAACCCGCAGCAGGGCCGAGCAATAATTGAATAGACCTGGAAACTAGAATAAACCGGAAACCAGAGTAGGCATCCATTTGCATTTCAGTCTATCAGCATCATTTGCTTTTCCTGCCGAAGTAATCTCAATTAGTAGAATTTTGTTTCATTGTTCTCGTCTAAAAACATCATAGACATCCATGGATAATGATACTGCAAATCCTAGAGAATATATCACCCAAACAAGCAAAACGAAGAATTGTAGACCCCTGAAAAGAATAATTAAATTAAAAAAATCAATATCTCGTTTATATCAAACCAGTGAGAGTCTGAAATAGAAAAGTGAAAATCTTTACAAGAGTTTTGAACTCATACTGGATTATACTACAAACAATATTCTGTGTATAATGTCAGAATTTGCAAGACTATTAGATATTGTTTACCATTGGAATCCATCACACGTTTATCGGCAATTTAGAAGTACGTAACAATTATAAGCATTAACATTATTTCATAAAGGGACATTGGTCAGGATATTTTTTTTTTCTATTTGATTAGAAGATATATGGTAGAGAGAAAACAGCTTTAACAAGGCCATATACAAAGACATTTACATTGGTTTTATATCAAAGTATGTTCATAGAAACACTGTGAGCAGTATTCTAAGAGGAGAGCACTATAAAAATTAAAATATTTCTATTGTATATAGATTTAGCAAAACCATACAATAGATCAGCGACAAAAAATTATATCCTGATTTCAGTAATTATCACGTCGAGATTATAGACCCAGCTGGTATGCACTTGCAAAATGATTGCTCAAAATTTAGAAGGATGCAAATATTTATTTATTCATTTTGTATCCTTTTATCAATAGGTTTTGACAACGTCATTTGAATTATATATGTACTCGTGTATATATATATATATATATATATATATATATATATATATATATATATATATGTATACAAAATCAAATATATGTATGTAAGAATATAAAAAGAGTGAACATGATTGGAAATGCTTGGACTTCACGTTTATCGACGTAATCACAAAGTACATAAGAAATCTCGGAAAAAGGCTTCTATGTGAGTTTAAGTTCTTGGCAGGGCTGTTATCACTCGATTTCTCAACTCCAATACTCTCTTTTTCTCTGTTACACACACTCATACACATATACACACCACACACCAGAGAGAGAGAGAGAGAGAGGGAGAGAGAGAGAGAGAGAGAGAGAGAGAGAATGGAGTGGACAATATAATATATAATATAGCAGTCGCCTAAGGGAAATTGCCATATTATTTTAAAATACTGTTTTTCAAAGAAATAAATATGCATTCGGTAACATACAGCACCGAACGGATTGAAATTACCTGTAAGTTGCTTTCAGTAGGTGAGAACGATTTGGAAGCAAAGAATGATTCACTTTTCTTACAATCATGTTTCCAGCATAAACAGAAGATCGAGAAACATGAAATAACCGAGGTAATATTATTCGTTATCTTTGATATTAAATGTTTTTCGAATAAATAATCTCCAGCTGTCAGAGATTATGCCATTGTCTGTGCAGAATCCACGAACAGATTGACCATGCCTCAGTGAACAAGCAGTGAGATTAAAAAAAAATGTCAAAGATTAATAATGGTCGACAGTGGTTCATTTATTCAAAATGATTTTTTTTTCGACCGGCTATTTTCCTTGTCATCTCACAGGTACTGATTGAAAATGACAAGTTCTATTCACAGAGCTCCTCCTGGAAGTCACGTGCTCATTCTAGCATTCATATCACCTTTTAAAAAAAGTCTGCAAAACCCTCTATTGGGATCACAATCCGCTACTTCGTCTTGTTTCGCCTGATTCCATACAATGGCGATTTTTTTAACTTTGAGAAAAGCCGGATGTCGTAAGGGCCAAATTGGAACTGTATGCAGTTTCGTCCAACGATTCTTGGATTCGTTGCCAATTTACCACGAGGCCACACAACCTATTCTTCGTACATCAAAAATTGCTGGATACTCTACCGACAGATCTCACCCTCTCTCCCGCTCTTTCTGTTTCTCTCTCTCCCCTTTTCCCCACACATATACAATTATACATATATGACTGGTTTATGGATATGAATTATGGTTAGTCTGACATTATGAGTGTGAAATAACACTATCAACGTTTCAATCACATTGGCTTTTTCAAGAAATTATACCAGGAACGATTTATTTGTTGGTGGTCTGTATGGCTGAGCAGAGATATGTGTCAAGTGTGCAGGGATATCGGTTATATGTTTCCCTTTATTGACCCCCACACAATAACACATATCTCTGCTAATTAATTACCACCACCAGCCATCATAATTCACACATCAGTTCCTCGTATAATCTCCACATTTCTTGGTAAAGCTAATGTGGGCGAAACGTCGAAACCAGGAAACGTTTTTACAGCTGACATCCTGATATGATTATTTCACTCTCACATGTATAAGAATTTAGATGTTCAGTCTCCAAACTTTAATGTAGATGAAAAATATTAGGTTATAAGTACGATGAGTTCTTTTTTTGGATTTCCCTTCATTTCGGCATGTTTATTAGAAATGATGTAAAGATATTAAAATAAAAATACTCACTGGAAGTGTTTGGCGATTGTTAATAATTATACTCATGTTAAAATGATATTTCTAATGACATTTACGATTATTATGAGAAAAATCAAATTGACTATATCTAAAACTGAAAAATGATGTTGAAAGTTTTCTATCACTCTCTTAAAGGTCACCTTCACTGGTCATTTGGGTCAATGTAAGTCAGTTCTTTTGTATCGAATTGATGTTATGATTATTTTCAAATAGATGAAGAAGGAACACTACTTGATAATTAGTATTTTTCCAGAAAGGGGAAAATATTTCCTTGTCACTATTGACATCTTGGTGAAGACGATGTTTCCATACAGTTTGACGCCTTAACGTTTAATAGTTTTAGATGTATAAGGCAACAGATACAGTCCTTAGATATAATTTTAGGAAGAATTACTAAATGAATGTTTTCATCAGATCAATTGCTGAGGACCAATTAAATGAAATGTAACCGAAGTAAATTTTCCGTTGCAGAATACCATTGTCGAATGTTGGACACTGATAAAACCCGTAAAAAAACTTTATGGTTAATATGCGAAAAGAAAGGACCGGAACATCAGATAATTCAAACTCTTTAATGACATAGAAATAAAAAAAAGTACTAGTGTGAAACCCTGGAACCTTAGAAAACCACCCAAAAACCAACCCAAATAAAAGAGCAGGTAATAGGGAGAGCAATGTTAAGAATAACCTCCAGCGATAGGAAAAAAGGTCAACATTCATTCACCAGAATGAAGGATATTGCTCAAATAATTAAGCAACGAGAAGGGCACATAGTGAGGAGAGAGGATCAAATAAACAGAACAGGGGCAAGAAGAATGAAATATTAGTTCCCGTGGGACAGTAAATTCAGGAGGAAGAGACCAGAGACAAGATAGAGGGACGTTCTTATCAATAAGGATAGTACATTTTTATACGGTAGAATTTTTCTCTTGGTTCCGAATCATACTATTGTTTATTCGCATTCTTATCCAGTTAGCCAGATACCCACATCACTGCAATTCGATTTTAATGATGATTGCCCAGTATTGTTCATATTGCATATAGATATTTTGTTTCTTCACGTAGAATTAGTCAAATAATGTTATTGGATATGGAACCGTACAAAGATGTTATTAATCATGGCGTTCATCAATTTTCAGATCCATATTATTTATCTCTTTTTTATTGGTAAACAGGGGAAGAGTCTTTCTTTAATGAAGTAGATCGTATTGATATACGTTCTTGTGAAGAACACAGATATTCATTTTCGATGATTTTGTTTACAATATTTCGAAGGCAGATAGTGAAGGAAGAGAAAGTTTACGTTTATCTCAGCAGAAATTCCAAATGAAATAAAGCATCTAATACATGTATATATATATCTCCCATTTTGATCGGAAGGAGGATAACAGATTCAGTTTCATAGGATCCTTGGGCCGTGATACCAAGTTTTGACAGCATATCCGACGAAATAGTTTGGATTAGAGTTAGGTTAAGCAGAACATACATATTGAAAAAAATCCAGGGGTTTACTCACCATTTCCAAAAGTTCTAACTAGAAAACTGAAGAATTGAAGAATGATAACATCATTAAAATAAATCACACCACTCTCATCGGAGACTCCTATTTTGAGATAGGTAGAAGGGAAAATACGTAATAAAGTGTAGCAGATTATGGAATAAGACATACCAGTAACGTTCTCTGAGAGCGATACTGATTACAAATAACAAACAACTTTTTCCCTAAAACGAGAATGGACCATAAAAAAGCACACACGGGAGAGTAAAGACGGAAATTGACTCCATAATAACCGATAGAATTATAAACAATAAAGATCTCAATAAAATGAATATTGGAAATCACCATAAAATGTTAGCAAGCAGAATCAAATTAGACTCTAAAATTGAAAGAAACAAAATGCTCAATATGACGAAGACATGCCCTTGCAAAACCAAGGAAAATTCTGGGTAGCAATAGAGAACATACTTGAGGTAATTAGTAAAAATTTGGTAAACAATTTCAAAAAATCGGCGAACATGATAGGCAGAATAATGGATAGAAAGAAGAAAAGAAAATGCCAACGGAAAATTGTGGAACAAATCATAAAGAGCAGAAATATGGTAATTAAGATAAGAGAAGACGGAAGTAAAATAGTGAAACATAACCTAATGAACAAAAACCAAAACAAGAGAAATGGAGGATTGTGAAAGCTACGAGAATAGAGAATAATTTGAAACATGCTCGAGCAGCAGGCCACTCTAATTTGCCCGCACTCGAGCTATGGTTTGTTTACGAGCTCATTCAGCAATAAAATGTAATATTGCAAACTAAAACTGAATATTCATTTTCGAGATAAATAGTTGTATCCAACGATAAAATGTAGTACTATACGTCATATATATATATATATATATATATATATATATATATGTGTTGTGCTATAAATTTTGCTTTAAAATGTGTTTGTGTATGTATATGTATTTATATAGAATTATGAATTTTAAAAACTAACTACGGACGTGAATTAACTCCTTTTGATTCTGTTGGTGCTTGCGATGGCTAATCGTGCAAAAAGTCAATCTTGTGCAGAGCAGTCGTGTGCCAAATTCTCAGAGTGCAGTTTGCAGGATCTTGTGGTGGTCGGTGAACCACTTTTAATTAACTATGCTTTGGTATCGGCTGAGATTCTTGTAAAAAAAAATCACTCGTAATTTTTGTGTAAATGAAGACGAAAAAGCGATTTTCAGTTTACATGATGATGTAGTTAGTTCTCACAAGCATATACAGTTATAGTATCCTCTTTCTGATCTGGTTTTCATCCTTGTCCCGAATGTATTGTTTTTTCCGTATGAATATGAGCTAACAGCATTATTATTACAACATCATATGATTGGGAAATTGTAATTGATCTTTACTGCCTTGGTGTCATGATGGAACAAAAGCTCTTAATTTCCTGGAACCATTCCATGATAAGCAACAGGCGATCCTTTCAAGATAATATAACTCATAATCTTTGCGTAAATACGGAAACAAATGTGACAGTCCTCAGAGTAGGGTCGAAAAACCATAATCCATACAAATATTCATATATATATATATATATATATATATATATATATATATATATATATATATATGTATGTATGTATATGTATATATATATATATATATATATATGTGTGTGTGTGTGTATATATATGTGTGTGTGTGTGTGTGTGTATGTGTGTGTTTGATATAAAAAGTAATTTTCCATTTATTAAAAAAAGCCTGGACGCCCATGATAGAGAAATGTAGCGAATCCTGGGCGTCACAGAGCCAGTATTTTCTAAATTTGTCTAGTTCATCTTTCCATCTTGTATTCTGTTGGCCGAGATTTCATGTGTGATCTCTAGGGATCCATGTTGTGAGTTGTGATGTCCATCAGCTGTCCGTCATTCTTGCAACATGACATGCGCACAGCCATTTATGTTGTCTAATAGATTTTATGATGTCACTGACTCTTGTTTTCTTCCTTATATATAGTGCTGTTTTGTGATCTCTCCATGAGAGGTTGAGCATGATTTTCTCATATAGATATAGGTTTCTGTAATTACACTTGCAATATGAGATATGCTATACATACAAATATATATATATATATATATATTATATATATATATATATATATATATATATATATATATATATATATATATATATATATGTGTGTGTGTATATATGTGTGTGTGTGTGTGTGTGTCTGTATGTATGTTTGTGCATGTGTGTGTATAAGTAGGTATCTTGTTGTTCCCAATTCCACGGGGGAGATAATACCTCAGGACGTAAGAATTTTTTTGGTTAGTGACAAAGTTTTGACACTACAAAACGACTATGTTCTTGTCATGCTAACGTGATTGTCTTCGCATTGAGAAACTAGAGAATGTTTTTATGAACCGTTACAGACGGTATTAAATGACAGCAATTCCAGTTTTTTTTCCTATTATTCTAGATTTCATGTCAGACACTAGTGAAATCTGATGATTCCAGAGACAAGCATGAAATAGAACCGTCAAAATTTGGTGATTCAGTTTTTGATTAAAAACAACGAACAAAGAGAATCCATAACGAGAATGACTCCAAAAGAATCAGCACCAGAGAGAAAGTAACAGAAATAGAAAAAAAACAAACAAAAAAACCTAACAATGATATGAGAAAAAGGACGACGGAAAGAAAACAAGATTAAGTTAACATTTCATTTTCGTGTTCATCGTTCGCTTGATTCAGATGTCAGAGTCTCCACTTGTGAGATATTTTATTTTACTTGGTTTTGTATCTCTTTGATATTCATGACAGGAAAATATTTTGTCTTTTTTCCGAAAGAAAGTTTTTAAGACGTTCCCAAGTATCATGAGTAGCGCGACATACAGTACTTTAAGAAACAGAAAAACACATTACCTGCCCAGTGCTCCAAAATGGGGACCGAGACTAGAGCGTTGCCGCTGCTGTTTAAATAATCTTATTTATAAAATCCTTCGTAGATTTGAGGTAGATGCAATGCACAAGATGCTGTAATACGCATCGTTCAGTAACAAACCCCATAAGTATAAAAGACGAGGAAAATAAGTGGCGTTAAAGGAGGATTTGAGAAAGAGAGAAAGAAAATGTTGAGATGAGAAAATAATAGTCGAGTGAAGATTTAGAAACTTCAGAACGAACGTAGAAGAATGGAAAAATCCATGAAGTAGAAATTTGTAGTGTTGAAGACAACTGCATAACGATCAAAATTGAAAACCCAGAACTGGAGAAAGCAGACAACTTCATCAACCTTGGACAACTAATCCCCCCATGAAATCCTCAAGGGAAGAAGAAATCATACGAAAAATCACTTTAGAATGGCAGGCTTTCGGTGAATCAAGCTCAACTTTCTAGAACAAGAAAATGCCATTAGTCTAAAAAGAAGGGTGTACAACCAGTGCATCCTTCCGATAGTCACTTATGGAGTCAGAACTTGACCAAAAGACTGACCCTTGAACTGAGAACCATGCAACGTGCACATGGAAGAATCATGCTGGATATCACATTGAGAGATCACAAGACAGCACGGAATATCAGAGAAAAAACAAGAGTCTTATCAGTTGATCGTAAGTTCAAATCACCGCAGGAGAATTTGGATTTCAAATATCAGTCCACAACCCTTATTTTGGTGAGGCTGTTTTTGCTGTTTTTGTGTCGGTCGGAAAATAAAGTAAGAAATAACATTACTGGGGGTAAATAAGGAAGACTTTGAAATTAGTTAAAAATCATAGCAACATTATATTAAAAAAATACCTAGCGACCTTTAAAGAAAATCTAAAGACCGAATACACAGTTTAATGCTAGTTTTTAATCGGGAACATTCAACGTACCACTTATATATTACCAGTGAATATATTGTGACGTAGAAATAAAAAATGATCGATTGTGAAATGAAGTATTTACAACTTACTAGAATAACTGAGTTTTAAGATTTTTATAGAAAAATTTGGCAACATTCTTGAAATCTTGGAATAAAATGAATCGATTGAATCAGTTAATTTTAGTAATTTAAAATTGGAATAAGAATTTTTCTCAGTTTATACGTAGACCTTTGCTATATACTTTTTTTATAAAATTTTAAAACCATTTAGATATGTGAAAAAGTTGTCTCGTTGGGGGAACGGTGATTCTTCAACGGTATTTCCTAATATAATAATACCTATTATGCACTGATTCCCCTTTCTGATAACGTTCTCCGCTGGAAGTTGTGTGTTCAGGCTCTGGGTGAAATAGTCCAGAGGTATTAACCGGTCCGGTGAAGAGGCACAGAGGCATCACAAGGAAGAATTGGCAGTGACGAGTCCTGAAATTCTCTATGATGGACTCCGGGTGTGACAAATATAGGGATAAGAACAACATACACCTTACTGTTTCGTAGCCGTGCCAAAGATCGATGTTTGAGCCCAGGTCAAAGCTAGAACATCAAATGGTTTTTTTCAAGGCAAGCAGTTTTTCACCTTTGGGAAGATTGCTCCAATATATCATCCTTCCCTCCATGTTGGCATTTGGCATGAACTGGGCTGAACTTAGATATTTACGGAGAACCACATATCCCTGTGGATAAAATAATGATATCTGTTCAAAGTCGTTGTATGATTATCGGATGCAACATAAAGCTGGAGAAAGCCGGAAGCCACGGCAAGTGGAGAGTTGAGATTGGGGCCACAAACGCATAGGAACTCATCCAAAAGAATCAATATATAATAAAAACTACACTTCTTCTCAGTAGATATAATAATAACCACTATTTATTTGCTTATCATTAGATTAAATACCTCTTTGGACATCTCCGTGAACGATTTACATTAGAAATACGTACTCAACACTAAAAAAATCTATTAATTTTCTTTATATGAAACTTGTATAAAAACTTTAAAAAAAAATGATAAGCTTGTGAGTATAAGACATATTCATTTTTCCAAAATTTCTTCTGTATAATTCAATAGAAAACTCCAAAATTTCATCGTCAATTTATTATCTATCGCAAATGATCTAAACGGTAGTAATTCATTATATTGTTTATACCTGCATCATTCTTTTTACATAGAATGGTAAACTATTCCAGTATTTCTATATTCTTTGAGGGAAAAATCAATTCGTTTTATGCGATTATGTCTTCGTGATAGACGTAGATAATAAATTCTTCATCCTATCTGACTTATTAAACATTATAATTCCGTAATTTCTGGAGCCATACATAATGTAGAAAGTTTGAATTAAGTCTCCTCTTGTCTTCCTCACAAGCAATGTAATCATGCCTAGCTTTTCTATTCTATCCACATAAATTAAATCTCTTATGGCACTTATCGTTCAGGTAAATTTACTCTTTACTGTTTTCCATTTTTTATAATTAAATCAGATTTACCATGTCTAAAGTTTCGGATCTAAGCCTGTACGCAATACGCCAAATGTAGTCGTATCTCTTTGTAAATTCTTAGCATAACATAGAGCTGGAGATTTATGTTTTTCAAATTGAAATATGTAATCAAATTTTATACTTATATCTCTCTCTTTCAATACATTTTATGATGCTTGATTTCCCAACGTGTATTTGCAACCCCCATTTCCTATGCCAAAGTAAATAGTTTACATTTATCTACAGTTGGAAATACTATGAATGAAAAGGATTAATTTTTGCTGAGAAAAGGACTCACTAAACAGAATTGCAGTAACGAATAACAGATAGTGACAGACAGGTGAGAAAAAATAGGAAAACAGGAAGAAAGGGGAAATGAATTTTGGTAGTGTTCAGTTCTCGTTATAATTTAGTACTTAAGATAATTATCGGGCAAACCATTATTATTGAGGTCTTGCGACGGATTTTGTTTAGTTCTAAATATCTAGCGAGATCGAAATAAAACATACGTTCAGAACACAGACAGACACAGATTATTGAAGATAAGAAGATTAAAGAAAAAAAATAGCCCTCGAATCAAAGTCTAGAACACGAGATGACATAATCTTTTAGATACTCAGCAGTTGGAGAAAATGATTGCAAAAGCAGAATTTTTGGTCTTAGGATATTACATTTTCAGTGGGTGGTCCATGATAACAGCTTGCTTATCGTGCTTGTATCCACAGTGGGATGTCGTTATGACAATATCCAGAGAAATAAATGGGCATCACACGAGAAAAAAATATTTATGCCTCTTATTTCTAACGTAAAAAGTAGCTGTCAGTGATTTTTATCTGATTAGCGTAGAAATATTTATATGGAAGCAGTAAATGGTTAAAAATTGAATTATCTTAATGTCCCAATTGCTCCCAATTTGACATCATCGAAGATAAAAGGAGAAGAAACTGCGTGCTTCAGATGGAGTCTGCACCATGATTGCATGTGCGTTCATTAACTGAACCAATTAGTCTAATTTGCCTAATGTGGTGATTTTATGGGTAGTGTCACATTGTTTATTGTTTTTTGAATAATTTTCTTAATAGCTGCATCCTGGAACTGCTGATGGGTTTTTACAAGTAATTGATAGAAAACGCTTGTTTTCGTGATTCGGGAACAGACCAGGTTTTTATATTTTTATTTGCAATAATTGGAATCTGCAAATGGTTCTGAAAAGAAAATGTAACCATAACTCCCTGATATTACTTCGAT
>OY735219.1:25621684-25629184 GCA_963457665.1 Thysanoteuthis rhombus
AGCATGCAGTATCTTGGCATTTATTAGGATCTGAACACCTATCACTCGTAGGGGTTGGGGGTACTCGGCTACTCCAACCACGTGGTAGACCCAACAAAAGGAATCTGGAAGTTATGACTAAACTCCCTCCCCCCAAAAGACAGATAAAAGCAATCAGGAAACGAAGAAAAAAACAAAACCTGTCCAATTAGTTGCCTGATAGAAAATGTCACGCGACCAGAGTCTCTTGGCAGCGTGTAATGTTGAGTTGATAATTTTTAAAAAATCGGAAGACGGGTATACGATGTATGAGTTACTTTTCTCACCTTTTTTGTCACAGTGATCACCAAAGGAATCTGAGCTCTCGAAAGACAAGCGTGAATGAAGCTAGGCCCAAACTAAAGATTAAATCTAGCATACACTTACGTTGCAAATTGGACCACCCACTGAAAAGCTTATTTGAAGAGGAATTTCTTTCTTGAAACGATATAGAATCAATGCTTATTTTCAGCGCTGTAGCGCCGACGTTGTGGCAAGTACACGTGTTAAACATATATATATATATATATATATATATATATATATATGTATATATATATATGTATATATATATATATATGTGTGTGTGTGTGTGTCATCCATAGACAGCTGTTTCGATGTATTAAATCTCTTCAGTGTGGCAATAGATTTTCCCTTATCCCATCCAGTACCACGAGGCAGAATTGAAAGGCCAATATCCTACCTCTGGACTACGGAACCGGACAGTCAGTAAGGCTGAATTGGAACAATATATCTATTTACACAGAAATTCCTCATCTACTAGAGTACTCTATTTCTATGGAAGAGCATTGCATAAACTTATGGTGGATGAGTTATCTCACTTAAAGAGTGCTCAACCCTGAATAGAGGAGCTTTATATATATATATATATATATATATATATATATATATATATATATATCAGGTTAACTCCAAAAGGACTCTAAAAACTGAACCGATTGATCTTGATAGTTGTGACGACAGTTTTGCTTGACAGTTTCTAACAGATTTGAAATGTTGAGTTTGTGATTTTGTTCAATTATGGAAAGGAGAATAATTCCGTAACCAACGTCGACATTACTTCCCTTTCCTACCCAATGCTATTGTCATGAATAACTCAATCCATGTGGACTGGTAATTAACCAACATCTGCCCACGTAAAGACCGGATAAGTCCACAAAATTCTTCTGGTGTCATATACATTCAATGAATATTGCCACCATTAAAGTAGCCAGACAAAACAGAGCGTCATATTAAGAGTGTAGCAGAGCAATGGAATTTATTGTCCATTTTATTTTTTGGTTGGTTTTGATGTATTAAGGGATCAGTCGCTAGACATAGGCGATACATTGCTTCCGGATCGTTTTAAGTCTTCCTTTTGAACTTGGGACCCTGATCGCTTCACACTAAATACAAACACAGACGTACTATGTTTATATCGTTTGTAAACACGTCATCCATCCCTTAATATATGTCAATATTACATGAGAGCACTTCCGTTTTTCTGATGTCACGTACACAGACGCACCATGTTTCTCTCTCTCACATTCCTACACAAATATAGTAACATATTATAGACACACGCGCACCCATCCACGCTTATACACGCATTGTATGCTATCAAAGCTGCATAAATTCTTATCCTTTATATACACACACTATTAGCGTACGTGTATACGAATGAACAATCACAGTGACAGAACTATGTATTCATTTGTCATGAAAGATTCTTTAATTCAATACAACACATTGCTTTCAGCGTTTCTGTAATATCGTTCCATTAGGTTCCATTACGAATTCAAGGGAATCCAACAGATATTTCTGTAATCTGAGAGCAGAATTGATGCCGTTCAAAAATAAAAGAATAATCAGGGTCAATATGAAATGTCACCAAAACTGTCAACATAGGTTTCTTCAGTTTTAAAGTTCGTCGAGCTGGCTAGCGTACACGCTGCAACACTGAAGGTAGAGGACTAAACATTATGACATTTACTCCTTATCCTGACCGCAAGAAAAGTTTTTTAACCTCGAACCATTATAGGTTTTTGGCAGGGAGATTTAATCTATAATGTAAATTTAAGCTACATCACTCACATTTTGTTTCGACATTTGACGTTTTGTTCTCGACTTAATGATCACTCCCCAACAAAAGGTGATAGAAAAAACTTTTTTTTAATCACCCCTTTTCCAATTTTTAGATTGATCACCTCAAAAATTCATGTTACCCAAAGGCGTTGGCCACATAGCAGTTTCTATTCATTGACTAACCAGACGTGCTTCATTTTTCAATTTCTGAATGGGGGCTCATATAATACTCTAATGATATGTTTCAGAATTCAAATAGTTCAAAAAGATACATTATTTGTTCTTATCTGCTCAAATCTTTCAGTTCATTTCGTACATGTTTGATATTCTGAATATGGAAGAGAATATGAAAATTTGCTTTTGAGAACTTGAGGCATTCAAGTTATCTAAAAACAAAAATTACATTTTTTTTAAAAATCATCATCATCATCATCATCATCATCATCATCATCATCATCATCATCATCATCATCATCATCATCATTCTTTCAATGTCCGTTGTTGGACACAGACCTTCCCCAGGATTCGTCACAGTTCTCTATCATGGTCGTCGCGGAGCCTGTACTTTCTGAATTTGTCTAGCTTGTCCCTCCATTTAATATTCTGCCCTTCTCGGTTGCGCACGTGATATCGAGGGATCCATGTCGTGAGTCGCAATGTCCATCGGTTCTCCTCCATTCTTGCAACTGTACGCGTGACACATAAAAACAAAAAAAAAAAGCCAGTGGTCCAGACCAACCTAAAGACTGAACAAATGTGAGTCGACGGTTTTTATGAATGTTTTGTTCGGCAATTTTCGTTATCGAAGTATTGGCCTTAGATATCGATTTTTCTAATGTCCGCATATGCATTTAAACCACAAAAATAAACTGGTCGGCAGACTGACCAATGGATGGACGTACGTAAAAAAAATAATCGGTTTAAGGGATCACGTTAACACAACTCGATTTTTGTCAAAGGAAAGAATCGTCTTTTGATTTTTTTTCGGGGGGGGGGGTGACTTTTTTCGATTTGGGAATGCTAAAGCCGTTACTAAAACTAAATGCTTATAGTTGAAAATAATATATATTTGGACTTCAGTTGTTGAGACATACATTTCGTAACTAAAGACAGACTATCTTAAAGCAATACACTTTTTTTTTGCATTATTGAATCATGATAATCGTAACCATATCCCCCTGGCACCAGCAATTGAATTGTAACTACCTGCGGAATCATACGTTTAGTTCTGTGATTTTTGCAATAGCAAAGAGAAAAAACAGATATTTCAATTGATAATCCTGTGTGAAGAAACAGGTTTCCCGGTGTCATTTGTACACAATAACAAAGTGCACACATTATCTTTTAAACAAGTGTTTTGTGCAAGGGAAAATGATTCTTTTAAATACTGATATATTGTTTATATCCTAAGTTATAAATTACTGCTGGTTGATAGGTAGGTTTTCGCTGTTTGTTGAGAAGTTCGTGTTAATACTTGGCATCATATATCATTGGAAATTTAAGATGCATAGATTCTAAAAAATATAATGTTAATTTTTTCGAAGTACTTTAAGCACAAAAATTCAAGCTGGCCCAGAAATCAAGAAGCTTGTACATTACTTTTTGATCTAAACTTAAAATGAGCATTCAAAAATCGACTCATACGTTTTTGACATAACAAGTGTCACTTTAGGTCACAAAAGATGAGTTAAATCGAATTTATCCTTGAAAGGAACAAAAATATACGGAATAAACGCTATGATATCTCCCAGTCAGAAATATATCCCTGAATCCATCCCAAACTATCTTTTTCGTTCCTTAATGGCCTGCCCTTCCATAAGGCTTCATCAAAATTCAATCGGTGCTTTAAAGATATTGTGTTGACAGACAGGAGTATTTATAAAAGTTTATGGAAAAAGTCTGCAAAAATATCTCTCAGTTGAAAACAAATTCCTTGATTTACACTGAAATCACATTTAATCACATCTCATGCAATATGCTCCCCACGCTTCTACTAAAGGCATTTAAAATTCATCGAGAACTTTTGGAGAATAAACAGATAGGAGCGAATACAGAAATAGATCGGTCCCAAAATGCAATCATGTCTTCCTTACAATGCCGAATTTCGTGAGAACTTTCAGAGATATCATGTGAACAGACAGGAGCGAACATGAAAAAGAAACGCAAAAATATCTCTCTCTTCTGTTCTTAGATTTCTGTATTCACGTCTGATTATCCACGTGACATCTCGTATATTTTCAATGAACTTCAATAAGATTTTTTTGAAAGCGTCACATTGCAAGGGAGAATTGAACAACAGTTTCACTGGTTCCAAGAATTTGTTTTTGATTGAGAGATATCTTTACATTTTTTACGTATATTTCTGTATTCACTCAAATCTGTCAACGTGATATCTCCAGAGGTTTTTCGATGGATTCCAGTGAGAGATTTTATTTCAGTGGGAGAAGTGATCAAATCATTGGACTAGTTCAAGCACAACGATTTCGTCAAAGTATGTTGAAAGGTACATTCATAGATTGTGAGATTCAAAATGGCTATCCTTAAAGATCATAGAAAAATTGACATTGTTTTTTTATCTCAATCTACTGCTCATAAACATTCAAATGACATATGGTGCCAAAAATCAACATGAAGTCCCTACGATATAACACAAGCCCCTGCACTATATATCTTAAAATCATATTTCAGATGCATCCACGCACGCTTTTCAATCGATTGGTCCGTAATGTGTTAAATATCAGTGCTCAGAGCCATATCAAGATGCATCGATATGAAATTTGGTCATTTCTTCCAGGATAACAATCCTATTTTTCTTCATCCTTTCTTTCTTCTTGCTACTACTACCATAAATAGTAATGCTAAGTATCGATTTTCGACGTTGTATCGTGTTGGATCTATATGCGAGTTGGCTCAGACTTTCGAATAAGCCATTGCTATCTTCTGCTTCCTCTTCCTCACCCTCCATCTACTACTACTACTACTACTACTACTACTACTACTACTACTACTATTAATAATCATAATAATGAAATATCAATTTTCTCAGGTTATTAGTAATTGAGACACTAGACGTTAAGATAGTGGACGCATCATTGAACTTATGGTTCTCATTTCTATTGATTTTTTTGGTTTCTACCGTCTTTTTTTATTTATTCTTGATATCTTTTCAGTTTTAAGTGAAGAGATACTTTCCCTCTTGACTAAAGAAGAAAAGAATTGAGCAGAGATGATTTCTATCAGGAGAAACTATTGGGCAAAACTGCAATCCACTGCAAATTTACTTCCGAAACAGAGACAATACCATAAATGTTATGAATTGTAATAATCATTTAGAATTAAATATTTAGTCTTTCGGAGATTTTTTTTGATAGGCATATACGATAACAATGATCTCGGATTTAACATCATCATTATAAGGCCAAACCACTAGCTTTGAAAAGGAATAAATTATCCCGTTCTTTCAGTTGGGAGCGTAACACTTGTTGTTCAAAAAATAAACTGTTGATCTAATTACTACAACCTCTGCTGAAATCAGCAGTCATGTTATTCATTCATATCCGTCATTTATTTATGGATCCACATTGAATGAAAATTGACGCCTCGAGGAGGCTGCTCACATGTAAGCAACAGGCACGGTGAGAAAGAACGTGTAAAAGTAAATTTTGGGAGACGCAACATTTAAAGAGAAAAGAAAAAAAAAAGACAGTTATAAATCAAACGAAAGGGAAATGTCAAACGCAAGAAGAATAGAAAAAATGACTTGAAATGACAGAAGAGGCTAATAAAAGCCCCAAGATTACGAAGGGATGGAGAAAGATTGTAGAACGAATTGAAAACAAGGAAAGAGCAGACGAGAATTGTAACGTGGGTAATTGAAACGAAGGAGAATGCAGAGACGCCTATTAAAAAGAATAAGAAAAAAATGGCTGAATCTCTTTTTTAAACAAGAGAAACTGAAGAAAAAACTTGAGGAAAAAAAAAAGAAACAACACAATAAGCCAGTTATCTTTTTCTAAAGTAAAAGAAATTTGATAAAGAAAACAAATCAAGCAACTCGTCAATATTTTACATTCAATTTTTATTGTCATATATTATTACACTACACGTCATGAATTTGATATGATTTATTTTAAGGAGTATTTTGTTCCTTCCATTCTCTCGTATTCTAAGATATTTTTGATTATTCGGTTTTAAAACTTGCGGAACTATTCCAACTTGGAGTTCATATAACAATGTAAAGTAAATTAGGAAAATGAATTAGTTCTTTTTCTGGTATAAATAGCAGGGGAATACGAAAAGTATCAACTCAACTTGACTGAATGAAACGATTCAGTCCAAATGTCTGCTTTGGATGCTTCGTATATTTCTTCTTTACCCTCTTCAATCTTTCCAGTTGTATGATTGCTGTGTTATATTTATTCTTTTCTGTTAATGAGAACATGTATGAAAAAATCGATTGAGAGAAGCCTAGAGTAGAAATCTCCCCTAGTGGCTGAGATTGTAGCATTTTTTTTTTATCAACAGCCCCAATGACCAGTGATCAAGCACACGAAAAACGCTTGAATCTAAAAAGCTGATTATGAATACAGCAAAGACTTCACCACTTGGAACACAATCTTTTCATATATATTCACCATCCTCGATTTCGACTTCGGGTCAGTATTTAGTTGCATCTGCATTTGTCAAAATGTAACACCTGATTATTTTCAGTCTTGAAAAATCAATATATCTGCAAAATACGGCACATTATTCAAGTGCAAATTAATACGGTGGCCAATCTACCTATCTATTTATCCCTCTTTGTCTGTCTGTCTGTCTGTCTGTCCGTCTGTCTGTCTGTCTGTCTCTCTCTCTCTCTCTCTCTCTCTCTATATATATATATATATATATATATATATATATATAATGTGAATAGCTTTGTTCTCCAGGATTTTGTATCCAGCATCAGGGTCTCCTGATCTTACTCTCCTTTACGATATCAGAGAATTGCTGTCTGGGGGACACGTCCGTGGCCACCTGGCATCAAATGAATTTAACCTGATTTTCTTAGTGTCTCTGAAAGGCCTTCCGTTTAAAAGCCCATCCTTTTCAAAGCTCTCACCTCTAGAAGCGTTCCTTATTGGAAACATCTTCATTTGAAGCTAAAATCATTATAGAATACAATTTCCATCATGCTATTGACGTGTGTTTGTTTTCTGATGTAGTAGAGTAGTATTCCATAATCTGATGACGTAATGATGACATCACTTAAACAATATCGGACTCATAGAAGGTGTTGGAAGGAGTGATTTGTAGAGATGGCGTGAGGAAGAAAATGAAACATGACGGTAAAAAAATCTCAAAAGAAAAGATTGAAAAAAATTCTAAAAAACATCCTGTTTTCTTATGTTGTTTATT
>OY735219.1:25634184-25746684 GCA_963457665.1 Thysanoteuthis rhombus
ATCACCGTCAGGTTATTTAAGGGAATTAAAAAAAGAGAAGGGTTGCATAAAGGTCAATGCATTAAGTATACCAACGATAAAAATGAATAAAAACCGACAGGAAAGTAAAAGAGAGTAGTAAGTAATGGAAAGGAAATAAAGTTCATTCTGTTTTTGTCATTAGATATCAAGATTTATAGATTTGACTAACTTCAGCAAAAAGAAAGAAAACGTTTGAATTTAAGGTGACGGTTCCGCATGCATTGTCTTAATAAAGATTTTGTCGAAATTAGCATTATTCTCTTTATCGCTTCCAATAAATAAATCGAAAAAATAAGCAACATTTTCGGTATATCATGATTTTTTTCATCTTACTGAAGGTTAAAAATGCGTCTCAACGGGGAAAAAAGCACAGTTTGAGGAGGAAGAAGTGTAATTGACCGAACGTGTCAAGAGTGATTTGTAAAGCTTTCTGCTGATGTGTCTTGTTAAATAATGCCCCATAGTCAGTTGGAGAAGTTATGGTGGATGCATTCGGATTAAGGCATCACTTAAGCGTAATCAACGAGATACGATGCAAGAGGTAGCCAACATACTCGACAAATATGGCTCTGAAAAACTGCGCCAATCAGCTTGGTTAAGTTAGTTGCATTCATGTGTGACTTCTGTATGGGTTAAGCCCCCCCCCCCCCGAAAAAAATCTCACTGAACCGTATAAAAAATGCTTGGTTTTCGGAGCAAATTTCACCGGGGAATGATCAAATATTTTTACCCCATCGTTAAACACAAGAGATTGTGGAGAAAGCAAAATGAACCAGTGCTAACATTACTCTTGCAAACGAGTGACCAGACTCCATCTGAAAAAGGTGATATTGTGTGTATGGAGAGGTTGGAAAGGAGTCTCCGCCTGATGTAAACGAGTTATTACAACAATGGACAGCAAATGACAAACATTTATTGTATTAGTTAAATGCAAGTGCTTAATATTCTGCCGGAATAATGCTTGGCAGCACGTTACTTTGACTCACAAAGCATTATTTGTACAGCTTAACTGAGACGATTTTACTCATCGATCGTATTCAGTAGTTATTACTATCCACTTTCATTTCCACAAAATTCTCAATGAGCAAAATCAATCCCCTAGCAGGTCACAGGAGTTTGTTGAGCAGTTTTACTGCTGAAAGGAGTTTTATAAAAGGTTGAATCGTTCGTTGTCTTAAAGAAGGCAGTATATTTGGGAATAAAGCAGAAAATATGTCCAATAAAACAGTTGAAAAAGAATTAGAAGGCATTTTATATTTTCTTGATAAACCGAACGAACCTAATAAATATCAAGATACATCACAAAACACGCAAGGGAAATAACGTTCCAACAGGTAGCAATTTTGAAGAATATTTACGTTTCCAGGATGCATTTGTAGTGTGTCATTATAATGCTGTGGAATTTATGATTGGAATCATGAATATTTCATGTGATGACAGTTTTTCTATATCAGAATTAAGAAAAACGATACTATTAAATTGATATCAGTTTTTTGTCTTTTTATGTTAATTTTTACACAGCAGCTTTGTTATTCGTACATTTTACGATTATTATGTTAGAAGCATAGATCGGGAGTAAAGAATAAGCTTAGTACTAGAATCGAACTCTCATCTTCTATTGTTGGGAGGCTTTTGGTCGGCAAGGGACTTCAACAAATGAGTTACGGGAGCTAACCAGAAACCATTCGCATACAGCCATACAAATTTCTCACAAATTAATTTATACTCAAAACTTTACTGTTTATTCATGAGCTTTCTGAGATGAGAAATGCAAATTGAAGTCCTGTCATAAGATTATTCTTTATTTTGTGATCGATCGTACTTGCTTAATTGTCGTTGACTCTGAAGGTTATTCTTTATTTGGTAATCAATCTTACTTGCCTAATTATTGTTAACTCTGAAACTATCTCTTCATTTTTAACAGTAAAAATGAATCGAACTTTGCGATAAAACGCTGCAGAGATAAGATGAAAGAAAAATAGAAACACATGTTTTTCTAAGTTTGCTTCCAACAAAAGGACTTTCCATTGATTTCATTAAAAACATTTTTTTTTTGGTCCGCCGTTCGTAACATCGAATAAGTGAGGGTGTGTAACTTAGTAATTCACAAGCGGGACCACGTTCCCTTATCGCACAGAAAAGTCTTTTGTTGTACATCGCCTTTTTTTTTATAGACGAGAGAATTTTTCTGTCGTTTTTGTGCATCGGTATCCCAGAATGAACCTGAGATACAAAGCACCATATTCCATTTGATAGAACATGACTGAAGTAAATGTCAAGATGTTAAATGATAATTTTTAAAGCAGTGAGACATTGCCCATTCCGGAAAATGGAGCATCTTTATTTTCAAGTAATAACTTATCACTGTTCGACCATATGCCACATTATGTTACACTTAATTAGATATCAATAAGGAATTCTACGATATTCCATTGGATCGAGCACACATTCTCATAGACAGTTCGACCACTTCAGTTCAAATTATCGTGTACCAAATTGTCAGACAATATTCAGAAATATCTAAATTCTCCTGGAAAATATCTAAGAAAACATCCAAAAACATATTGTGTATTATTACAACTTTTTTTGCTGCAAATGATAAAGATAAATTACGATTCAACATTTGTGACTAATGAGACTTCATTTCTTGAACGAGGATAAATTTTGATGAGATAAAAAGATCAGACCCACCTTTACTCCCCATGGGGAAAAACTATATATATTTTAATTCGTATGAAGTGATTAAAATCTGTTATTTTGAATTATTGGCTGATGTCTAAAACATCTTGATATTTCTAAATGAATATCTTAAAATTTCAGGTATTTCCAATTGAATATCTATCAATTTCAAATAAATATATCTAAAAAAAAAAATACCGATATCTAAAAATTTTAAAAATGTCTAATCGATTTTTATGTCTCATTAAAAAAACATCTGTCTGGATGTAAGATGTCTGAATAATTTTTTTTATATATCGGAGTTCATAAAAAATATCCAGATATGATTTTCAAATACCTAAAGTGGCAACACTATCCTTATGTGTGCATCAACATGTTCCTGTAAGACTCAAGAAAAAACTAATTCAATCATCGTGTTAGAGAGAAAGTTTACTCGTTCGAAAATAATTTGTCTCGACTGATTCCCAAATATGTAGTTGTTGAAAAAAATTCAAAACATTAAGTGAACTGTGGAAGAAGATCTTACCTTTCCCAACCCGACCAGAGATCAAGAAAGCTGATGAACTTACCAGCTAGAGAGAGAGAGAGAGAGAGAGAGAGAGAGAGAGAGAGAGAGAGAGAGAGAGAGAGAGAGAGAGAGAGAGAGAGAGAGAGAGAGAGAGAGAAATATTTACGGTCTGTTTCATTGTGAAGGAAGACATTTGTAGGTTCGGATAATTTCTCTCCCTTCGTGTATTCAGCCTAACCCTATAAATCATACTATATATATATATATACATATATATATATATATATATATATATATATATATATATATATATATATATATTATATATATATATATATATATATATATATATATATATATATATATATATATAGAGAGAGAGAGAGAGAGAGAGAGAGAGAGAGAGAGAGAAGGGAGATGACTCGACCAAGTCTAATGATTGAGTTGATTCTCACGGACGGCTTGTGCTGGAATTGGTGGGAAGAAATCTATCAAAACACAGCAATGATCAGAGTTTACGTGACTGATTCCAATATATAATTTTGAGTTCATTAAAAAAATATTACACAAGCAACTCTCAAAAGCATAACTATGTATGAAGTTTTTTGTATCTGGATAAAGCAACATGATGTAAATGTATTTCATTCTACTTGTTTGTTTATCGGAATCAGATTGCTGATAAGTAACTTTCCAGATTAAAATTAACCCTCTATCGATATCATTGACGTTTTTCTTTAAAATTTAGCCTCAAGAGTTACACTTATTACACAAACCATTTTTATAATACGTTATCCATTCTTGGTTCAACACAAAGTATTCAAATCACATAAATTGAAATCATCATCATCATCATCATCATCATCCGTAGCAGTTTTTTAGCGTCCGTAACCTGACATAAACCTTGCCTTACATTAGCCACATCTCTCTATCATGGGTTACGCGGTGCCAATACCCTCTGAACTTGTCCAATTCACCTAGCCATTTTATATCCTGCGGTCGCAGTTTCGCATGTGATCACTCGGTGTGTACATTTTGAGTCGTCATGGTCAGCGTCCAGTATTTTTGCAACTTTTCTAGCTCATTGCCATTTGAGTTTTTCGATAGATTTTATGACTTCTCAGTCCTATTCCCTCCGTAATATATTGTGCTATTTTGTTGTCACTCCAATTGTTGTTGAGTATGTATTTTCATGTGTACGATGTATGATTCTTGGTTAGGTTCAATCTTTTGATGTTTCAGCTCCATTTGTGATTATCGGTAGGATGCGATGGTTGTAGACTTTTCTGTTTTAGGACTGATATTTTTTTCTTATTCTTGAAAGTTGAGCTTGTTCTACCGAAAGCTTTCCATCCTTGGAGGATTCTCTGCTTGATATCTGATCTGTTTGATGATTATACGGTGATATGTTGTTCCAAGTAGTTGTAATGAACTCCCATTTCTTGCTCTGCATTTTCGATATTAATGGTTGGGTTTTCGCACTCAACATGACATTCGTTTCACTGAAACGCAATACAAATCAGATCTGGAGTATATTTGAATTGATCAAATTCTGATGAATTGCTTTTGTTGCCAGTCATCTCAAAAGCCGGATGAATAGTGATTGTATTATCACAGTATGAATCTGAAATTTTTACATGATGTTTTGATAAAATATCTTCTTTTTATACTGGTGTTACTGAAAAGGTACAAAGAAACCGAGGACAAAATAGGAAGATTTCAAGATTTAAAACGAACTGAGAATCCAATTCGGACTCCCTGTTTAATCAATTCTTTGACTACGCAAATGGGATACCCACGAGGAACAGTTGGTTCTCTGTGGCATACCAGAAAAGTTTTTTTTAAACATTAAACAAGTCCAAATTGTTTCAACATCTGATTTGAAAATCTCATTGCTACCCTTTCTCTTCGAGAACGAGTTGTATTTTGAAATGTATCCTTTGGTTATTTTAGTTTCTGACTTAAACACCATCGACAAAATTGTGTATCATTAATACTGAACGATCAGTCATGAAAAACTGCCCAGTTTAATAGCTTTATGAGGCGACTTTCAGGGTGGTCATGTTGTCTTGAAAATGGAGGTACATATGATGTGGAATGAACATGTAGTTCACTGATTCTCTGACAGATTTGATGAATACTTGTCTTTTGTAAGATGCAAAAAGTAGCTTCATGTTTTCTGCAGGGTGACAGTGGAGGTAAGAGTCGAAATATCACACTCATACACACACACACACGTGTGCTCATACATTTGAGTATGTTCTTTCAGTTCTTTCTATCTATCTATCTTATTTAGATAATCTCTATCTATGTTTCTATAGAAACATTAAGAATAAACGGAAGAGTAGGGAAAGAAAGAAGGGAGAAAAATATATATATATAGATATATATGATACGAATAAGATAAAAATACAGATAGATGGACAGGAATCACTATGAAAAATCAATAACACAGATGTGTGAACACGTGTGTGTATAAGAGTGTGTAAGCGTGTTATGTGTGCGTATGTGTGCGTGTGTGTGTATATGTGTGTGTAAATTTTTCACCTTTTCCTCCACCGTCAACCCGCTCCAGACAAGTAGCTTCTCTTAGAGAAGATTTCTGTATACATCAAAGCTGTCATAGAATCAGTAAACTACAATTTCATTTCACATCACCTGCATACACATTTTCAAGAAAACATGACCACTTTGATAGTCTTCTCATATTATGAAACCCCAGAAAGGAGTGACTTGTAGTAGAATTCCGAGCCAATGCTTTTATTATGAAAGTTTCTTGTTTTTAAACGACCACATACTTCCAAAAAGTCTCTTTTTTTTATTTCTTTAATTTTGTCTTCTTCACCTAAAGGTTTTTTCCATCAATTTTGTTTCAACTTACTTTTAGTTAATAGAAACATTTTTTCAATTACGTCTTTTACACCTGTTTGAAAGCAAAAAGAAGTTTCTTTTTTATTTTCTCAGCTTTGCATGAATATCTGCCTCACATCTTGAGTGTTTAACCAAAACACAAAAAAAAAGAAAAAATACTAATGGACTCTTCCAGACAAAACCAGTTAGACAAGAATAAGTTTTCCAGCCACTACCTCCACCACAAAAAGAAACCCCAACACAAAATAAGTGGAATATCGACAGGAAAAAAAGTAAGAGGCGCAGAACGAATGATAGTGCATATTAATGTTGATAATATCGATCTACAGGTGCACAGTGAATAAGTCAGGAGGAGTTTTTTTTTAGCAGGCTTCCTTTGTTAGCCGAGCATTAGACATTTTTGACTTCGAAACAAGAATTTGGGTTTTACGGTACGAATTTTATATTGCAGAACTGTTTCAGTCCTTTGAAAGCATTTCTTGAAATATGTTTTCCTATACAATCGAGTCTAGTACGGCAATATTAATATATATATATATATTTTTTATGTCAATTCTGCGTAAGCCCTGACAAACACACCATTCGGCCTGGAACCTCAAAAATTGGCATGAGTGTTTCCACTGCGCATCTAAAAAAAATGATTTTTGGTTATTTGAAAATCTGAAAATTAGATTTTCGACTTATAAATTTTCTTATTTGTGCTACCAGTCGCACCCTTTGGCCTAAGACCTTGCAAATATGCGTAGGTACACCCTGTACAGATTGTTCAAAATGTGTTTTCTTTTCTTAAGTGATTATCTTTGTCAAAAATGCAATTTTAGGTACGAGTATCGATTTTTCAAATGGAATAGCGTTGTGTAGTTGGATCCTGAGGGAAATGATGCAGCAGTTACAAGATAAGACCAGTGATTTGAATGTCTGCATTGAGTACGAAAAGTAGCTGAGACGAAAGAGAAAAAAATGCTGTTGTTAGAATTCAGCGTCTTGTTTATTTCTCCTCTTCTCAACCTCAGGGTTCCTCAACCTATGGATGATTTTAAGAAAATGCAACACGGCAGTTGCGAGGTGCAAGGCGAGCAAAATGACAGAGGGCGGCAATGTCGCCTGAGATGCAGGAAAAAAGTTGACGAACTTTCCTCTCTGGATGAAAGTAACGACTATTGTCCCGCTTCTTGGCGTGCTCTGTCGACCACAGGTTTTGAACGGCTTTGTATGGGAAAGGCCCCATGATAAGGACGTGGTTAACATACGTTGCGTACCTAATTTAATTAACCCATGAAAATAAACAGACGTCGTTTTCAGAGACAACTCCCACCCCTTGAGGGCCATAGTTTGCGGGTCAGCAAAACTCTTATCAGTTTCTGAAATACTCGTTTTCATTGATTTATGTTTGAAACACTGCAGGTTGTTTTCTGGGTGACAAACACAATGAAAACATTCATCATTCCATAAGGACGTGTCATTGTTGACCGCCTTTGGTCCACGAGTGCACACCCACATATTCCAACATCCTTAGCAGGAGTAGCAGAGCCAGGCACATACATGCAAGTACACACACATGCATTCAACCGTCCTATTTTCCAGCAAACAAAATCAGGACGGAAAACTCACCAGCATCTTTCTTTTCATCATTTATCGTTTGTGAGGAGAGGTATTATATAACAGGGTCTGTCAAAGTCAGGGTCGTGACAACACCTGCTGTCCCATGAAAAGGGAAAATATTTATTTTTTTTTGTGGGGGGAGACATGCTTTATTCCGTAACAAAAAGAAAGAAGGACAGTTTTTTGATTCCCGTATAATTGCGTATCTTGCCGAACAACGGTCATTTACTAAATGGCTGGGGAGGTGTGTTTTCTTTACTTTAAAGTAGAGAGATTTGAGCAAGATAAAAGTGAGAATTGACACGTAATGTGTGTGCCCCTTATTGATTTTTTTGTCATCTTCCTTTCATTCTATTTCTCTCACCCCTTCTCGCAATCATCAGTTTGTTGAGTAAATAGTATAGATCAGAAAAAAAGAATGAGCTTTCGGTGAGATTTGAACTTGCATCACTTCGAAGCCTGTCTTACAAAGTTTTACCCTATTAGTCTACAAAAGCTAAAGACGTTCACACCGGTAATTACTGATCGGTATTTCTCCACGGTTGATCCCCCGAGCTAATTCCTCATACGGTAAATTTCGGGATGGTCTCAAAGGAGCTTTTGTATCCAATCTTTTTATAAAATGAATTTGAAATATACCGATAGGAATTGTAAGATTTTGATAGATTTCTTCGATTATTTGACAATATTTAATCGAAGAAATTTGACGTCTATATATATAGATCTTATACTACTAACCTTGTTGGTAATTCTACTTTTGTCGAAAGTACAAAATCAGAAATCTTGTTTCACTCAAGTTTTCGTTGTATATTTAGCTACATTTATTTGAACACTTTCAACTCCACAATTCACGTTGAAATATAGAATTTTTTTCATCATGAATTATTCGGCGTTGAGATTGTCGTCGCCCAAAATATTGTCTGATACAAATAAAGTGCAGTGTTGTTTTATCGAAGATTTATGCAAAAGTTTTTGATTCCATGGTTTGATTTTGAACTTCTAATTTTCATTGAATGTACAATTCGTTGTTAACATTCATTACTGAGATATTAAAATTTATGTTACTGGGAAATAACAATCGATCTTTTAGATTCACAAGAAGTATCATACTATGGATATCGGTTAGTGTCATAGACTGATCTTTCAAACAAATCTTAAATAGAATATTGTAAGGTAGTTAGTCTGTATTGTTTCATTTAATAGGTAGGCATGTTCATCATTTGTTACAGTCAATACCCCTTATTTGGGGACATCTTCAGCAATGAATTTTCCCTCTTTTCAAAAAAATGTTTACTTGTATGATTATGTACGTATTACAAAATTCTTGAGGGGGAATATATGAGCAACTGCTGATGGTATAGATAAACACTGATGAGTTAACTCCCCTGAATTTGGTGAAAATCATTTTGAACGGTGGGGTGGGGATAAAGTCAATACCAATTTGGATCGGAGTCTGACAATAACCAGGTCATTTCCTGAGATCTTGTAATCTTTTAATATCCTGTAAGCGTTTGATAGACACGACGCCGAGTGATAATTATCGTCAGAGAAGAATAGAATCGATAATCTGCAATGTTATCTTGTATACTTGTAGTTCTATTTCCGTTTAGTCAGCTTACTTTTGCCAGTCAATACCGGCACTCGATGTCAACTATCGGTCGAATTAAAATAAGAGAGGCATGACTATTTCAGAAAATGTCAGCAATAAAATTCTCTCTATACATATCTATCTATCTATCTATCTATCTATCTATCTATCTACCTACTTACATACATACATACATACATACATACATACATACATACATCTCTGTATACAGCCGTATAAACGTATGCACTTTATTAGACATGTTTGATAACATGCATGTATCTAAAACCTTACTGAATGATAAACCAAACATTCAGATTTTTATTTAGGGGAAGAGGGGTAAGATTTTGGAACCATATATATAGAAAAATAACTGTATTTGAAGTGAATGGAAAACTCTCTTTCATCTCTTTCCTTTCTATCCTACATGCATTTGCTCATACATCTCAATTCAAAGATTTCGTAATGATCACATATCCGTTAAGATTAATTGACAAATTGAGCGTCGATTTTCCAAACCAGAATCAAGTGAAACTAAATGATATGTTACTACAAAAACGGAAGCGGCGGTCAAATAGCCACCATTCTTAAGAGTCAATCAGATGAAACCATAACAATAAATTGGACATAAATTGTGAATGATATTCTTTATCATTGTTGAACGAAGATATGTTGAAGCATGAATAGTCCTCTACGTATATATATATATATGTGTGTGTGTGTGTGTGTGTGTGTGTGTGTGTGTATATATATATATATATATATATATATATATATATATATATATATATATATATATATCTTCATATTTTCGTTGTGAAAAAAATGATAAAAATAAGACGGTGTACGGCGAACAAGAATTAACTTTAGGATTTGTTAACAAAATTCTCAAACTATTTAGTTATATATATTAGACTATCAACTCTTTGTGCGAATAATATATCATAAATCCACATAGGTGAACACTCAATACATGTGACAAGAAAAACAGATCACGTCTTTTTTACACTCACTGATCACTCGTCGTCGAATACATTTTTGTCTAATCTACTTATTAAAAAATATTAAATGATGTGTAATATTGAATAACATCCTTGTACAATACATTATGATAATGCCCTATATAAAATAACAAACTACGTGTACTATGATATAGTCTACATATTGAAATCACTCAAAGTGAGTTTGTATTCAACCAAGATGCCATGTTAATGACTGCTTTGTTTTCAAATCACCGAGAGGGTTACAAGGTAAACAACTGATAATCCCAACCAGCAAAAATCTGCGCATAGTACCATGATATTAAGGTATGTATGAAACATTAATACTCATGAGTATAATAGCATAAATTGCATTAACAGATAATTGGGAATAAGTGACAGAAGAGAAACGAACATTTTAATATGTTTAGTGTTTAAAGAAGTGAAGCTTCTTAGACTATATATATATATATATATATATATATATGTATATACATATATACATATATACACACACACACACACACACACACACATATATATATATATATATTTTCAAACGAACTTAACAGTTGGTATATACATATATATATATATATATATATATATATATATATATATATATATATATATATATATATACACCAACTGTTAAGTTCGTTAGAAAATTTAATGTTTAGATTTTAAGATTAGGCAGAGTGAATGATGAATTGATGTAGTTAGATTTCAGGGCCGTTGATTGCTACATTTTGAAATGGTTACTTAGATTTTGGAGTTTATTTTTGAAAGAACAATTTCTTCGATTAATGAAGCTTATCAATTAATCTTGAACATAGAAGAAATGCACTGTATTTAATCTTTTGATACTTGAAATTTGTTTTCTCGTCTGCATTCTGATATTTTTTAAAGAGTCTATTTCTTCAATATAGGTTATCAATGCAATTCTCTCTTTTAAGCCTGTTCTTGGGAACATGTACTGATTTTTCCATTTCTGGCGTTATTTCTGGTGTGGCTCAGTTTTTAATTTGAGGTCTAATATGTATGTTGGGAGTGTTTTACATGGCATCAGAGTATTTTCTGTTATTAAATGATATTTTGTGTTAATAATTTCTCCCTTCCCACGCACCTTATTATTCAGTATACATATTTTTCTGGGATTCTTTCAATAATGAAACACCTGTTGGAAAGTATCTATGATCTTGGAGAAATTCCATTCGAAATTTCATGTTAGCTTTAACCTTAAAATCGTTCCTCCATGTCATAAAAAGATCCATTTAATGGATACACCTTGACAAGTCAAATTGCAAACGTAATAATGTGAGAACTTGTCTGCAGCTATCTGTTTATCCAAGAGACATGTTCAACCTCGTTTTATTTGGAATATACTCGGGAATTTGATCATTAGGAGCAATACCTTTTGCCCTCTTTTCATTTTCGTATGACTTTTACATCTCCATCCCTCTTTCACTCACTACATCTCTCTCTCCTCCATCTCTCTCCGTCACATTAAGCAAGCAAATTAATTCTTGATGGGTTTTATATTAAGATGGGAGTGAAACTACTCTTAATTGATAAAAATAATACCTCACAATATCCAATCCGAAATGATAAAAAGACAAACAATATAGACCATATATCTTTAAAGAGGGAAAAAAATCTCTCCGAGAAAAGATTGTTATCATTTTCGCTAATGATGACTCATCACTGCTTTTTCGACCTGGGAAGTCTTCCCAAGGAACAGAATGCTGGAGTTCCCTACGGATGTCCATGATCATGCTCAATAGTGAGAGTTATCAAAGTATCAAACTAAAATGTTTAAAGATATAAGACAGTCGACTAATAAGTTGTTAAAAGAGTTATATTTCAGATAGGAAGAAAAATCTTGAAATTATTGAAAAGATTTCATGTTTTATTCAAAGGTTTATTTTGGTACCTCAAAAGAGCATTGTTATGCCACGGGATAAGAAAAGGGTACAGTAAGCTAATGCAGTGACATGTTCTCTATAAAATCTCGCTTACCTTATTCATGGCTTTTTTGTCATCATCATCATCATCATCATCATCATCATCATCATCGTCGTCGTCGTCGTCGTCGTCGTCATCATCATCATCATCATCATCATCATCATCAGTCTTTAAACGTCCGTCGTTGGACATAGACCTTCCCCAGGATTTGCCACACTTCTCTATCATGGACGTCGCAGAGCCAGTACTTTCTGGATTTGTCTAGCTCGTCTCTCCATCTAATATTCTATCGGCCTCGGTTGTGCATGTGATCTCAGGGGATCCATGTCATGAATTGCAATGTCCATCGGTCGTCTGCCATTTTTGCAACATGGCCAGCCCACTGCCATTTGATATTCTTAATGGATTCTATGATGTCCCTTACTCATGCCTTCTCCTGGATGTACTGTACCGTCTCGTGGTCTCTCCGAGTGAGGCCCAGCATAATCCTTTCATGTTCACGTTGCATGGTTCTCAATTTGCAGATCCGTCCCTTGGTTAGGTTCCATGTTTCAGCTCCATACGTGACTATTGGGAGGATGCATTGGTTATACACCCTTCTTTTTAGGATTAATAAGGTTTTCTGGTTTTTGAAGGTTGGGCTTACTCTGCCAAAGGCTTGCAACTTTAGTGTGATTCTTTGCATGGTTTCTCCTTCTTTTGAGGGTCTCATGAAGGTTCATTGTCCTAGGCAGATGTAGTGATCTACTTCCTCCAGTTGTGTGTCCTCGATTTTTATCTCAGTGCTTTTATCCTCGATGTGGTTGTTGCACATGATCTTCGTCTTGCTGAAGTTCATGTGTAGGCTGACTTTCTTACTCTCTTCATGTAGTTAATCTATCATTAGTTGGAGGTCGTGTAGGTTCTCTCCGAATAGGGCAATGTCGTCTGCGAATCTGAGGTTGCTCAGATACACGCCGTCTTTTCTAATCACTGGCTGCTATCACTTCTATGCTAGAGTTTCTTTAATAATAAGAAAAATGCTTGTGAGTATACTGTATCAGTGAATATTCTACTAAAACTTCCTCTTGTGCTTTCATCTTCATTAGTTATTTTATCGTTTTTTTATGCTTATCATTTCTTTACATAAATACTTACACAACTTTTGTTGATTTTCATAAACTTTAAATGTGAATCTTTAAGATATCAAAATTTGCTTTCGGAATTGCAAGACGTATGGTATTGAAATATCACATACATACTGAAATTCACATAACGTAAAAAATGTAAACACATTTTTGTCAACGCAGGTTAGCCTAAACTACACTCAACAGTGCATAACTATAGCTTTATGTATGCAACTGTTCTGTAATACAAGGAGTTCATATGTTTATGTATAATTCTGATATTTGAAATTCAACTGTGTCCGACAAAGATCTTTCCTTTTGGAGATCTAGCCCATAGCCAGCTGAGAATTAGGGCCAAACGTAAGACATACAAGCACTCTCTGAAAAGGACTTTCACTTCCCTCTAGCATCAATCCCTGTCAGCGGGCAAAAGGAGTAGTTGAATGGAATGCAAGATGATGCAAGTTTTACATTGCAATTTCCCATACAGCCATCAACTGTAGATCAAAACCCGATTAAAAAGAAGCGGTACCACAGGGCAGGAACTTCCTCCAACAGCCAAAATCTCTCCTGCCACCGTTGCAGAAAAAAGCCTGCCTCTCGCTTGCATAGACCTGGCTTGTCAGCCGAAGGTCTGCCACGGATACTGTAAATACTCCAAAATCTTTATTTGCAAAGCCAAGCCATAATACACAAACAGAATTTTGAAAACCTCAAAAGAGAATTTTCTAACAAGTTACATTCACATAACGTGATGCAAATGACGATTGATATAAAGTGCTTTTGTTCGTTCACGTCGTTTCTGAATAACAACGCTGGTTGATTAATGGACAAAATTGTTTTATATGAGAAGAGCATCGTAAATCACTCGATTATATTTTTTCCCTTTCAACGTGAACTGCAAAGTTTTATGGAAATTGTTTTTTTTTACATGCATCGAAGATCACAAAATGTTAGACATGATATCAATTTATTCTAAGTCAACCAAAAACTATCACCCAAACTGTCTGCATAGGTTTCTTCTGTTTTTCAAGTTGGTCTCACTGGTAGGTTTGCTCAGTATGAATCACTCTCACACCAAATCAGCTTGACGGCAGACAATTTAAACATCTACTCATAATAATGTCTACACTCCACAAAAACTTTTTTTTTTTTAGTGGGGTGATCAATTTGCAATGTTCATGCTAAATGTGTCCATTGGTCTATGTCCAGGAACATTCTATCTGGGTTCTCTCCCCCTGGAAATTTTGACTCCAGTGATCACTGTCCAACAAAAACCCAAGAGTAGTAAATTATTTTTTGATCACCACTTGCAAATTTTCAATTGATCATCCAACTCAGTCTGCTGCCAAAAGGTATCGGTGAGGTGACGATTTGTATTTATTGATCAACAAGACTTGTCTTTATTTCCTATCTCCAATTTCCGTCCTTTATTAGCACATTTTTTAAATGATATTTGAACGAAAATTAGTCTAATTTTTGTAGAACCTAAATTAGTTTTCATTTAGTTAATCTTTAACAATGAATGTTCGACTCAGAGCAAAGGTTATTGGCCAAAAAAATCAACCGTCTTAAATCCCGTCGTGTTTAGCACTCAGAAAGCGAATGGCATATTTATCAATGCAGACATTTTCGCCATTGAACGAACAGACTTTTCTTTGATAACCATTGACATGTGAGTATCGAATAAAATCCTACTTTTCTTTTTTACCAGATGCCAGCTTTTGGCTTCTGTTTCTACATGAACAGTTTTACAATGTTAACCGACATTAGTAGGCCACTAAATCCTCCAAAGACTGCGAATCTCCATGAAATCATAAAAAAAGAAATAGAGTGAAGAATCACACTTGGTTGGCAAGCTTTCGGTAGAGTAAGCTTGACCTTCAAAAACACACAAATCTCAGTAATCTCAACCAAAAGACTGGCCCTCAAACCGAGATCCTGGTAAAGTGCGTATGAAATAATCATGCTCAACCTCAGTAGGAGAGATCATAAGACGGCAACGTATAATAAAGTCCGAGATATCATAGAAGCAGAAAACCCAAATGGCAATGGGCTTGACATGTCGCAAGACTCCATGAAAACTACTCGGTCTCATGACTCACAACGTAGATCCCAGAGATCATATGCAAAATTGGGCTGACAGAACTAAATAGATTTAGAAAGTCATGACTTTGCAATGCTCATTATTGTAGGGTCGGGCAATTCTTGGGGAAAATCAATGTCCAATGACGGATGGTACAAGGTTTTTGCTATTGCTGATGAATCGGATGTCTGTGTGTTTGAAGGAGCACAGGGAGAGTCAACTGAATATTATATAAATGTTATCAACAGAGGCCTCTACAAATAAATTACCAGATGTCCGTTATTTGATCATTTTTTGGCAATCTTTGAGTATTTCTTTCAGTGTATAATAAGGGTTATCGTGGTTTTTGGGCGATTTCCTTTCTTTTGTGTTGCTATACAAAGATTTCAAAATGTTTTTTTGATAACTTATTCCGCACAGGAGACTTCATGCAGGTTTGAATTTTAGTCTTGATAAAAATCGATGCACATGTATGTTTACTTACTGTTTCTTACAAGTACATATAGAGAATCTTTTTTCTGTTCATATGTCTATACATATATACGCTGCTACCCAACATAGATGTTGTGGCTAGACAGAGAGTACACTATCATGCGACCTGCAAAAGGAACCAGAAGCACAGGTCAGTCAAAAGTTGGCAAGCCCTGGTGGTCAGTAACAGGGCAGGGGTTAATACGGTCGTAGCACCATCTTGTTGCTTTATACGTCACTTCTTATCCTAGATGGTCATCCAATGACCGAGCACAGTTAACTTACTTGATCTTACGAGAATCGCTGATTCCCATGGAATATGACATAAATACGAACATACATTCGATGGCGGGGATACATATTATACAAATTATTTATTGTACTCTAGCAAACGAAATGAACGCATAAACTGTTTATTATATACCTGGGAGATCCGAGAAGGATCGAACCCATTAATAATGGCCAACAGGATTAACTTACTTTAACTTGAACCATAGTTTACAGTGTCCCAAGGTTGGTCTCTGGGAGGAGATTATGGAGTGATCCAGCTAGGATGAAAAGACTAATTTTACTTTTTATTTTTGTCAACTCTGGCTTTGAAGGTGAATGAAACCATATCTGATTTCATGGTAAAGCTTTTCGATTATCTGCGCCACTTAACATTAGATTCGTGATGGAAACTGTTCTGTGTGAGATTACTCAAAGGTTATAATAAATCATTCTGCATCAGCAGTTGGCATTCACTTCAGGGGGAAGAGCAGTTTTGAATGCTAGTAGAGATCATATGCGAAACTGTGGCCGGTAAGAAGTAAGATGGTTTGACAAACTAAATAAGTTAGGTAGGTATTGGTTCCGCAACGTCCATGATCGATGGCTCTAGTGGATCTTGGGGAAGGTCTATGTCCCAAATGGACGCTAAAAAGCCAATGATTAGTCGTCAATCTGCTATTTAGAGGTAAAGACTTACAGAACGTTGGAATCCTATGATGTATATCGCTATGTAATGCTCCTACACTAAGTGAAAAATGGAAGTTGATAGAAACATATATCTCCAAATTTATTTCATTCTGCCTCTTAATAAGCGACCGGCGAGCCGGTCTTTAGATATTATATAATGCATGAAATTATGATTAAGTTAGTTGGAAATTCAAATCGAATTACTTTCTGATAATCAGTCATGTTTTATGAGAATATTGATTCTTAAAAGCATTTTTTCTATGAAAAAAAGGGAGAAAATATACACGTAGCTACAGTTGAACAGTAATTTCTATCATTAAAATAAATATGTATTTAGCTGTCAAACTTTTTTTTGGTATCTGGAGACAAATACTGCGTCCAACTACCAGTTTTGATTGATTTTGCGTCGGTAAAATTATCTCAAGAGTCAATGAAGTTGTACATTTGCTGTCGGTGTCGAAAAGCAGTTTTTATGAGTTTTATTAACGTGTACTTTAATTTGTAAAGCATGTAGAAATATCTATGAAAGAGTACAGACGCAAAACAACGATTTACTCTTTTTACAGTCATTATTTAGCAATTTACAATCATTTGTAAAAATTACCATTCCAATTGTTAATTTGTGATGATCATTAAACTAATATCAGTTCATTTATTTTTTCAAAAAACTGTATCAAATGAGGAATTGACAACTTATTATTTACTTTCGATCCTAGCAGTACTTACCACCGTTGGTCAACTTGTGATTAGAAGCTATTAGTAATTACGATGAAGAAAAATAATGGTCGGTTTTAATAGTAATAGTTTAGAATACTCCATCTGATTAAATTAAAGAGCAATTTATTCATGTAACACAATGGACAGGACAGATTGTCAAATAATGGTTTTCCGCTAGTACTTACTACAAACATATTGGATGTATTACGTTTCTTCTAATATGTGCATTTGTTGCATCTGCTCAGTACACGTGTGCAACTGCTACGATCTAGAAAACCTAATGTGATTCGTGGGAAAATTATGACATCCCTCAAGAGGGAGCTCTGCATTCGTAGGCGCTTAATCTGACGCAATTAGCTTTATATCAAAAACAAGAAATCTGTTTATGAAAGATACATCCATTTCTCTTCATGGTGCCTCTCTCTTCACAATGCATAGATTATACTTTCCGAAGACAAGACGGAATTGTGAATTGATTTTCAGGATGAAATACGACTTCATTCTACATAAAAAAATAAATAATGAGGGAATTCAATTGCGTCAAAATCTGACTGAAGAGATGTCCCATGCCGTACCCTCAGAGGGTTGACAGTGGATTCTGTCTTACTACTATCATCTATTCGTCTCTCTGTGTGGCCAACAGCATATATTTACCAACCCATATGTTCACACATGGTGTGTATTGTAACACATATGCCAGCGCATTCGTCGGCGAGTGGTTGATTTCTTAGTTTATTTGATGTGTCCCATTATAACACACAAACACACACACACACACACAAACAGACATGCTCATACTCTCCTCAACGAGTGAGTTGACCACTCTTTTCAGACTGTCATTTTAGATTTACTCATGCATTTCAAAGGTCACCATATTTGACTGCAGTTCCTTCCATCTTGCCCGGGAAAAAGAACAAAACACACAAAGACTATCTTTTCATAGGTGTATACACGCTTTAGCTCACACGCGCACGCGCACACACACACACACACACACACACACACACACACACACACACTCACACACACACAAATAAACACACATACACATGCACACACACGCACACTTTAGCGTGCGCACACACTCACTTAAAATCGGGAGCAGACGTTAACATCTTTGCTATGATAAAAAACGAACTACATTTTACTGGCTTTCCGACACGCATGCGCATTACGTCACAAACTGTTCCGATGCTATCAGTATAGGAACATAAAAAGAACATAGCAACGGAGAGAGTGGGTTTAACTGTTGGGTTTTATCCGTAAATTTCTCGTCGTTCAGGCGATAAGGAGCCACAGGGCCTTTACCAAGCTTCCCCAAAAGAAGTGCCTGAATTAATCCAACCGATAACTTATTCTTTATTTTCAACCCACACTTCTTACTCTCTGTCGTAGGTTGGTGGTCTTAGTTGGGTAATTAGATATTAAGGTATCTCAAAATAATAGTCAAAATTAACCATCGTTCACTCGATTGTTTGAAAAAATAATTCATGCATCTCAAAATGCGTTCAACTTTTGCAATTATTTAAAAGATATCTACATTTTAAGAAAAGACTACCTCTTTCAATTGTTTTCCTTACGAAGAAACATCTTTTTTTGTGGCTAACATTTTCCACGGAATATTTCACTCATCTTGACACTCTTTCATTTGTATGGTTATTAAACAAGTTATCTCGGTCTCATGTTCACAAAGGCCACATTTGATAGACAAAGAAAGGGCGTTTTGAAGGGTACGATTGTGTGCCTGTTCCTTATTTTTATTCCGCTAAAATCAATAGAAAATTGTCTTAGACTTGGTTGATAGTTTCTACATTCAGCAAATGTATTCGGAAGTTAGCTTTTAATCCACGGATTTAAAGGAGGTAATCCTGTTCCTCTCTGTTTGATCTCAGCACAGGCAAGGTCAAAAGACTACTGCAAGAAAGGAAAGTAGAATTGTCCACTTCATCGTTATACATTCAATTCAAAGTCAACTTCAATCGATATATCTATCTCTTTATCTTTCTCTCTATCCGTCTTCATATCTATCTATCTATCAATCTATCTATCTATATATCAATTTATGTATGTATGTATGTATGTATGTATGTATGTATGTATGTATGTATGTATGTATCTATCTATCTATCTATCTATCTATCTATCTATCTATCTATCTATCTATCCTTTATTGGATTTAGAATTTGAATTTCTTCATTACCTTTTCTATGAAAGGAAAAGTGACTGGAAAAAATTTGTGAAAAAGAAAAAAAAAATTTCAAGTAGCACTAATAGAGGAAAGTAAAAATACAGAAGAACTTACCGAAGAGAGGAAGGTCGAATGTTCAACTCAAAAAAGAAAGAGAATGAAAAGAGATGATGTCAAACTGACTTATACATTGTTTGATTTATACACGTTATTCTATTCGTTTCATTTATGTGAAAGCCTCGTTCTGACCAAGACATTGCCATTGATTTAAAGATATTATTGATTGGTTCTTATTTTAGTTGGGCGCTTTTCAGATTCATCTCTCTACCTTGGATTTAAAAAAAAGCATTGGTTATAAACAGATTTTTTTACATGCCTGTAGTCACTCAATAGAGACTGTCACATGATCAGCGTCTTTTGGTAGCATGCTGTGTCCGGGTGATCAATAAAAAAGTAGAAAGAGCTATAGAAATGAATAAGGTACTTTTCTCACTGGTTTCGGATAATGGTTACTATGAGTCTGAATTGGGAAAAAAACCCCAAAAGCGACAAGTTTGAATGCTACCGGACAGAAGCAGAAGGATTGAATTAACAAAAACTTACATTGAAAATTGACCCCACCCTTGAAAACCTCCGAGGGGGGATGTTAAAAAACAAAACAAAAAAAAAAAAAACAAAAACAAAACTAAACGCTTTTCTAGCAATGATAAGAATTAATTGGTTGTATTTTTTAGCTCCATCGATAGATACATAGCAGACCTGCTAGTCAGCCTGACCAACTTAAAAACTGACAAAACCTATATTTTCAGTTCTGGCGACTGTTTTACTTGACCGTTTCTCATCATTGGAATTTCAAACCTGATCGTCACGAATATAGTATGCGCAATAAATATGTATCCGTTGCAAAATCTTTGAAAACAAAGAAGGTCACACCTATGTCACCGAAAGCTGAAAGATTTGAAAGATTGATCAAGTTAAAGTCATCATTCTATGATGAGATAACATGACAGGAATGCAAATTCAGTCAAATCCTATCATAAGAGCCGATACACAATTCACTTGGAGTCTTGAAGATAAGCGAGATTTTTCATTTGAATGGATTATTATTCACTTAGGAAAAAATAAATCAAGAATATAGTTTCACTTGATGTTCTGAATTCTTTTGAAATGAAATATTGAGCCTACAATTTTGTTACCAGTTTTTGGTTTACATTCCACCATTCGTCTTTTTTCACATGCAAGACAGCCATTAACTTATTTATTTGTGTTATGCGCTTTTAAATATAGCAAACAACCAGCTAAAAAGAAGATTTAGTATAATGTTGCTATATTAAATTCAGTAACAGTGAAATTTCTCTTCTCAAACGATAATGATTCGACACATGAGTTATCTCTTTCATCGTAAAATTTTCAAATGGTCAAGAAAATAAGAAAAGAAATCATGATAACACTGAAAAATGTTCAATTGAAACAACATTGAACATGCCTGGTTAATAACTCAAGGGATAGTATCACATGACCAGAATCTGTGGGCAGCATGCAATTTTAAGGGTGATCAATGAACGAATTACCTTTTTGTTCAGATTTCAGTTCTCTGGCTTCATTCGTACGTACCTACATAGCTGGAAAGACCAATTTGAAAACCAATGTTGATATTTGGTCGATTGTTCCCAATATGAATATGTAAGTGTCAAGTGGACTCTCTACAGACTTTCATCTGATTTGAAATGAAGACGATGGTTGGATATTAGGAAAAGTATTCCTGATGATATCACAATGACAAACCATGTAAAACTTCCTAAATGCCACACAATTTTGACATGGTCAAATTTATTTATCGTAATAGCACACACACGCGCACACACACATACACACACACACACACATATATATATATATATATATATATATATATATATATATATATATATATATATACATATAGTTATAATATTAATTAAATAATTGTGACACTCTTAGGTCGGGCACCCGTCTGCAAGAGCAAATATCTAATGCTCTCCTAATTACTGAATTGAGCACGCTGGTGAATGACGAATCATATGTAAAGGAAATATTGCTAAATTTGGTCCTATCGACAAATCAGTTCTGCATAGAACACGGGACTCTGGGTAAAAAGCAAAGGTTTCGATCCTGCCTGGAGGTTCAAGCTGGATATCGAGTCAATAGCCACATTGAAGAGTCGTAATACGACAAAACAGTGGATGCCATTATGTATATAAGTGCAAACATTAACGAACAATACAGAGAAAGGTACCAACAGAAGTTTTGATTCATATGAATCGTTGTCTCATATTGAGCAATTCTGTGGATAATATAAGCTTTTCATCACCATATACGACGTAATGGATTTGCCCTAAGATATTTATGGAAGTTCAATCGTATTTGGACCTAATTACATCAATTATTTCAAGAGACAATTAAGCAGAATTCATTAGATTAAATTACATGCGATATTTTCTAGGAACGAAAATAGGGTCTCATTTTCAGTCTCCATTATTGGCGATTAACCATACAGTTGGAGTTAATCACATAATAAAAACTGACACTTGATCTCTGTATTTTGGCAGCATGCCTTATCATGGGTATCCGATTAAAAATTGAAAAAAAAAAGGTGATCAATATAAAAGTTATTCCTTTCATCTCCTGTTGAGCTGTGATCATCAAAAATTCAAATAAAAAAAAACGGAATGTAACTGCGCGCTGCGAAACGCTAAGGATCTAATTAAGAATGAATTTACATTGCAAATTGGTAGCATACCCCTCAAACCTTACGCAGGAAAGTATTTGAAAACGATAGAATATTTTTCAAGATATGAAAGGGAGTAAATTTCCAGCACTCCATTGGTGTCGTCTTTATTCGTGATTCATTCATACGTAACAAGCCAGCCAGACAAACTCACTTAGAGAGTTTAGGAACCCACGCTGGCAGTTTTAGTTGAGAGTTTCTGATTTCATTATTTATTGGGGCGAAGAACCTGACCGTACTTTTAATATACATATCTACACATCACAGTGACTATACAGTTATTTTCAATAACTCTAGAGAATCGATAGTCGATTCGATAAAGAAGTCCACTTGTGAACTGGCAACAGGAACAAATGCTTGATAGGAAAATAAGCTGTGAATTTCTTACTTTATTCCTTTTCTCTCTTCTTTGTCCTAATTTGATTTTGCTTTCCAGATGTCAAAAAAACCTGCGAAGGGTAATTATTGGAAACTCTCAGACTAATGAAGCATTGTCGTGGTCAGATCGATGGTCCAACTGCATCACTGCCATCGTGACGGTACAAGTGTAAAGCGAAAGATTATTGACAAGATCAAATGCAATATTATAGCAGACCTGGACGAAAATGCACTTTTTGTGTAAGCATCATTGTCACAAAACGTTTGCGTGGAAGATGGCCACCTTGATGATGCATATTTAAACATAGCTTTTGCGTTGGAAAACTCATGAGGTAGCTTGTGCAGATTCGAATGCGTTGGATAATAAAACTATGGAAGCAACTGCAGAGAGAGAGAAACAGAGAGAGAAAGAGAGAGAGAGGGGGATAGAGAAAGAGAGGGAGAGAGAGATGTCTTACATATGCTCAGAGAAACAAAAGTTCATTTTAAAAATAATAACATACTTTATATTTCATGTGCCTGCTGCAACGCAAGGCAAGACAAATTGAAAACCAAATGACAAAATGATTCCTGACTACTTCTGCCTAAATCACATGAACAGGTTCATTTTTCGGACTACTATTTCGACTGATTACTTCTTTGCTTTTCCTTCCTCTACTGTTCTCTTTCTTTCTTCCTTTGTTCTTGGTTCGAGTGTCACGCGTGATACTTAATTCCATAGAACTTTGTGTAACATTTTGTAGGCCCGTTTTTTTTTCTCCCTGTTCTACTCTAAACATATATTTCAATGCATCATCATCATCATCATCATCATCATCATCATCATCACCATTATCTTTTTAGCTTCCGTTCCTGGGCATTGACCTCCTCCAAGAACCAGTAGACCCCTCTATCGTGGACGTCACGTAGCTAGTCCTTTTTGAACTCACCTAGTCCGTCACGTCGTCCTATATTTTGTTGACTGTGGTTATGCATGTGATCTCGGAAGAAGACCAACCCATTGCCAATTAATTTTTTTTCTTATGTATTCTATGGTATCGTAGACTTTTTTCTCTAATATATTGTGGTGTCTTGTGATCTCCCGACTTCACGTTGATCATTGTTCTCTCTTGCACGCTGTGTGATTTTCAAGTTCAAGGGTCAGTTTTTTTTTTATTATGTTCGACGTTTCAGCTTCATAAGCGACGATAAAGAGGATCGATTGGTTGTATACCCTTCTTTTTAGCATGAGCAAGATTTTCTTGTTCTTAGACTTCGTGTTTTTTCTACCAAAAGCTTGCCAATTTAAAACAATGCTTTGCTTGATTTCGTCAGAACAAGTATTTGGTGTAGATTCGTTGAGCGGCCAGATCTTGCTCACGTGTCTGTTTCTTAATATCGGCCATCATCAAATATGATAGAATCCATAAGTAGTTATAATGTTACATGTTATTAGTCATTACTATTATGTAAACTCTTAAAGAATTACCTCTGTGTATGATGGGTTGCGTGCATGCCTCTATGTATGTGAGGCTGCATTGAACGCGTTTGTTATTAATGTATTCCGATCTTCCATACAATAGGTTCGAAACTGTCATAGCTTGCTGATTATATCCAGCCTCTTATGATATCTATGGATGCACCGAGAGGAATGCAGGTGTAGGTGTCTTGTTTATTCAATTATCTGAGTTCATTTTTCACAGGTTAAATATTTTACTAATAAAATGTTATTAATGTACATTTGCTTTTGAGACCTCACAACGTTTGAGACAAGCATTGCTTCGACAGATTTTCCTAGCATAGTAAGTTGATTCGAGGATTTCTTGTGATGATTATGGTCTGCTTGCAATCATACAATCGTCGTTGATAAGAGAATTGATTCGATTTCACTAAAGAAAATAATTGTATATCATTCTATTCATTCACCTATTTCGGTAAATCTGAAATAGCCTCTCTAGCTGTCTCTCTCAACACACACACATACGCACACACACACACACACTCATATACAACCACCCTCTCTCTTTCCCTCTCTGTCTCCTTTACTCTGTCACATATATGCATGCAAATATTCGGTTGTGTTTTCATGATTAACATTTGATAAAGTAACTGGGATCAGTCACCTTAAGCGCTGTTACAAGAAAGATAACCTATCCATTAAATATTCCGTTTTCTCTTCATGTTATATTGGGAGAAAAAATCAAGCTAAGAATCACTCTACGCTAGCAAGTCTCTGCTAAAGAAAGTTCAACCCCTAGCAAACAAAAAAATCTCAATATTTATAAAAAGAAAAGTATACAACCAATGCGTTCATTCGATAGTCACCTATTGGGTTGAAACATGGAAACTAATTGACACCCGAACTGAAGACAATGTAGCGTCTACATGGAGGTATCATGTTCAATATCACAGGGAGAGATCACGATTCAGTAAAGTTTACAAGAGACAGAATAGGAGTAACTGACATCGGGGAATCCATAGAAAAAAATTCGAACGGAAATGGGCTGGGCATGTTGCGAGAATGGCAGACAATTGCTGGACATAGTAGGATAAGAAATCATATGCGACACCATGGTTAGTTGAACAAGACGTGACGAATTACAAAAGTTCGGAAAGTATGGGCTTGTGACACCCATGATAGAGAAGTGTGGTGGAACTTGAGGAAGTTTTATGTCCAACGACGAATGCTAAAAAGCTGACGGTGGTAGCTATGATGATAACATATCCGGCTCGGGGATGTTTGGATTCATACTTCATCTAATGGATACTAGTTCAAAAATGATACAGGGGAACGGGACCGGAGTCCTATCTAAATTTTCACACAAACACACACACATACGCACACGCACACACAAAAACAGTGAAACACATACATGAATCATCATCATCGCCATCTATTGTATTTCCTTTGCTGGACAAGAGCTTTCCCCATATACTTCCATAATGATCAAATTTGCGCTAATTTCTGTGATGTCCTATACATTATATCTAATCTCTCCATCTTGTGTTTTTCCTAATCCTTTTACTGTTCCATGGACATTAATTGGTTAGTCTTCAGCCTAATCAGTAGTCATCTCTTATTGGTAAGTGTCCAGCCAATTTCCATTTGTGGTGTTTGATCATTTGTATAACACCTTTCATTCACATTCGTTCCCCTGGTCCATTTTTTTCTTGTTGTACCCCAGCATTGCTCTTTCCATGGCTCTTTGTTCAATCCTGAGTTTTGTTAATTTCCACGTTTCGATTCCGTGAATCATAGAGTTCTCCAATATATCTATTCATATCAACTTGATTTCTAGCCGACTGTTATGCATCGTTTTATTTCTCTTTCATGGTCTTTCTCTAACTTTGTTAACGTCTCGAGTTAAAGGTATTCACCAACGACTTCTAAAGCTTCAACCTTCATTCTTATGGTATTTTGGAATAATTTATCGATGAACATTACTTTTGTCTTTGTTCTATTCATCTCTGAAGCTTCATTTTATTTCTTTTCATATTTAGATCAGTCAGTATGTTTCATATTTTTCCCAATATTTCTTTTGTCATGAAAACGTCATCATCGAATTTCAAGTGCTCTAAATAATCTCCGTTTATGTTTTCTCCCATTCTCTACCAGTCATTCTTTTATTAAAGATGCTTTTAAATCTCACTGCACATAGTTTTGGTGATATTATCTCCCCTTGTCTTACTCCTCCTCTTATCCTTACCTTGTTCATATCTTTATGTAGTCTAATTATTACTGTGCCATCTTTGTTTATGTTCTGAATGACTTGTACATGATTCTTGTTAACTCTTTATTCTTGCATTGAATTATTTTTTCATAATCTACAAAGGTCAAACAGAGTGACTTCTATTCTAATGACATATCGACTAGTTGATTTATTGTATGAAAGCGGTCTAATGTTGAATACTTACTTCTGGAGCAAGCTTGTTTAGATGCTTGATTTCCATTTAAATTCCCTGCAACTATACTTGTGAGTATTTTGGGGACTTTTTTTTTTATCTATGTCGGGTAGTTGTGTGATAGGGTGGTAGTTGTCTGGGCCACGGTTACCTTCCACCTTCCTTGTGGAGTAGGATAACAATTCCTAGACTGGAAATTTGGTGCACCGTGGTAGTCTTTTCCTGGAAGATTACTTCTGCATCTACCATACTCAGCAGGAGCTTTTCAGAGATTCACATTTGGTAATGCAAGTACTACTTCGCTTTCTGTTATGTATGTGATAACACTAATCACAGCTCCTCAGTTTGTGCTACTTCTAGTTTTGAAGCAGACAAATTTTATATAATTTTCTCCAATCGTTCTTGACAGCTTGTCTCTATGTTGCTATTTCTGTCCTTTAGTGCAAGCATCTATTGCTTTCCGGTATCATCAGCGACTCAGGCGAGCTTTAAGCTCTCCCCTTTCTGATAACCCCTACTATTTCCTTAATATTTTTTCTTCCTTTTTTTTCCCTGTTTTTTTTCAATTATTATAATTAGTCTGGTTGGTTCCGTTTTTCTAGTTTTGTCTTCTGATTATTGCTTTATTTATCAGGACATTCTGGTTCTAATAAAACTGAGAGAGATTTTCTACCCGAGATATTCATAGATTTCGAACTGAATTCCTTGATAATAAGTTCTTGGTCTTTCTAGTAATCTCCACTTTCAACTGAAAGCTTTCCAATATTTTATCAAGGAACCTGAAAGAAAATTAATCAAAGAGTTAATTACTAAGGTAACAATAACAACAACCCCGAAAAAAAACCCCAACAAAAACGATCAAAATGTACGAAGAAAAAGGTTTGATTACATTGGTCTGCAATCATAACAAGCAGCACTTGTACGTAACTAAGATAGCGGCTAACGAGGACAGAAGAAAACGGTAATCGTTCACCAGGCACAGAATTAACAAAGGTGTAGACGAGTTAATGAAACCACGACCATTTGAGCCGAACGTTTACGGACAAAATGTTTGTTAAAAGATAAAATGCGCATGCGTGGCGTTTGTACAAACTAAGACGACGTGAAAAGCCAATAGGCATCATCTTAATAATGGATACACATAAAATAAAGCAATAGATTCTGTAAACATCCCGACAAAGGTAAATATTGTTGTTTCAAAGTTAAGCCAAAAGGGAAAATGACGTGAACCGTCATATAATTGATGAACACTTTCTTATCATCATGTTCTACATAGGGATCTGCGCAGTATCGCCCACAAAGATAGAACCATTTGGCAAAGGGTCAGCTGAATAACACAGCAGAAGAAACGATGAATGAAACCTACTGAGCAGAAAGAACACATCATCATCATCATCATCATCATCATCATCATCATCATCATTATTCTTTTAGCATCCGTTGTTGGACATGGACCTTCCCCAAGATTCGCCAGACCTCCCTATCATGGGCGTCGTGCCATCATGTCATCTTACTTCCTGTCGTCGACAATATTGCATATTATATCCGTAGATCCAAGTTGTAAGTCGTGATGTACAGCGGTTGTTTGACATTCTTACAACATGTCAATTTGAGTTTTTCAAACTTTTTCTATGATATCTTGGACTCCGGTCTTTTTCCTTATATACAACGCTGTCTCACGATCTGTCCATGCGTAGTTAAGTATGATCTTCTCATGTGCAAGTTACATTGGTTATATACCCTTCTTTTTAGGACAATTGGGATTTCTGTGTTCTCGGAAGTTGAGCTTGCTTTACGGAAAGCCTGCCAATCAGTTAAGTGTATTAGAAGCGTATTTGAACTTTACGTGTATGACTGATTTTTCGTTTGTAACGATTAGCATTAATGCCGGATTTTCTATTCTCTTTTATTTATCCATCGTCAAACTTTCTGAATGAATATAATATGAACATTATCAAAAGAAAGTGAAAACATTTTGTTAATCGAATGTTGTTGCTTTTCACTTGATATAGTTTGGATCAACATTTTAAAAATGTTATTCATTCGTTTGAGAGGAAGACGTGCAAAGAAAACCAGCCAACATGTCTTAATCAGGATATGTATATCATACGAAAGCCAGAAAAAGATGAATGTTACGATAGATTCTAAGGTCGTTTATAATATTAGAGGAGCTTATCAATTGACCAACTTATATATTTTATTAGAATTTGAAAAGTTCATAGTGATAATAAACATCTCTCAATGCATTGTTATGTATTATATAAATACATGCACAGTCATAAATAACAAGAAAAGTACATTTCTGTGATTGATTCGTGACAAATCACCGTATACACATCTATAATTTTGTTCTAGAATCATGAATATATGGAATATCCTATTATATAATTGAAAAAAAAGGAATGTCCCTCTATATATCTATATTTTTTATATAAAATATGCATTAAATGCAAGTGGTGTTTCTTTTTACTACTATTGTATGAAGCAATGATATATATATATTTGCTGATGAGGAATCTTTCCCTCCGTATTTGCAGCTGCTAAATCAGTAAAGTCTTCAAGACAAAATCCTTATGTATACGCAAACAATTTCCGAAATTCTTGTTGCAGTCAATGAAATTCTGGTACGGAATATTCTCCTCGTTGTGTCTGTTCAACTGTAAATTATCAATATTCCGGTTTCATACCAAAATACTTTTAGTGATTAATTCGCATTTTACTTGCAATTATTTTCTTTGAATATTGTCTTTGAATTTTGTTTGACATCTATAAAGAGTTTCTGAGACTTAAAATCTCAATCTATAAGGAATTATTTAAACTCCACTAGAGTTTCATCCATTTTTGATACTTGTGTATTTTTGAACCATTTACGGAGCAGCTGCTCTTTTACATATTATATATTCCATCGCTTATCTAAATCTCCCACAATAGACATTGTTCCGGGGATTTGGGAATTTTCTCAACATTCATTGTCATTTTCCATTAAATTAACTTTCTCCTTCCAGAAACGCTCAACACTTTCATATTTTATTTTTCTCTTTGTTACTTCAAAAACTCACTTATCTTCATAACTCTAATAATACACTTACTCTCAGGGCAATCAAACTTTCCCTTTGACATACTTGACTTGCATCGAAGAAAGAGACTGAAACCGGCTCAATGGTGAGTTCATTTTACAATCAAAAATATTTTCTCTCCATATTCGGTTAGATTATTTGAAAGAAATATTCCACAAGCGTGCAATAACCTGTGGAACATCAGCTAAACGGTCAGTATTGGATTTATGATCCAAGAAATTTTATAATGTACTAAAATATTCGGATCAGAGTAACCACTTTGCTTCCATGATCCTAATGAATCGTTGATGAAATTCTAATTTTTCCTTCTCTTTTAGAAGAGATTTTTCTTTAATATACTTGCATGTTCATTTAAGGTAGTTAGTTAGATTCATAATCAATTGAGAGCGAATTGCAAGCTTTTTCATTGTTCTTGTTGCTTCTAGTGACGTTTAGATAATATTAACCCTTTCATATATTGCTACCTGCCCAAATTTTGCTGTTAGTATCCATCTGGGAGTTTCAAGTGCGGTTGTGACGATGGCCACTCCCCCGATATTCTTGTTCTAGAGATTCAATAGTTGTTATGCTAAATACTGTTTTTTTTCAGTCTGTATGATCTTAAGGTTGAACAGCACCACCTTTACTATGTGGCACGCTTTCCTTTCATTGTTCTTAAGACGAAATCTGGTCATTTTTGATTGGATTGAATAGTCGGTGTAGATAGTCCAAAAATATTCTACACTTGTTATTATAAGATAACTTTTGGTTCCAGCTTGTACCATTTGTTTACTTCGTAGACCTTCGCACAATTTCTAGTGTACCATTGTCTCTACGCTTTCATGTTTGTTTTCCTTTTTTATATAATCCGTTCGAGCAATTGATTATAACTTTCTCAGTTGCTGCCATCGGTTATAGTCTATGTTCTTCAGAAGCAGTAGCTGTATTTTGAATTCTCTCATTGCTCTTTTTTTTTATCATGTTTGTTTCATTTCCCTTTCCCCGGCTGAACAGTGCAGAATCTTTTCAGGCAATTCGATGCATGGTTTGGTGGTTTTCCCATTCCAATATTTCTTTCTGCGTGTTTCATAGGTTATATTCAAAGTTTTTCTGTCTGAAAATTTCCGTTTCCCTTATATTTCTTTTTCTACCTACCATTCTTTATATTTCCGTAATTTCTCCGTAATATCTGATTCGCTTGATCGACAAGCTTTTAACCTGTTGGGAAGTTGGCGTTTCAATCCTATATCCAAGTAGCCCCCCCCGATAGGAGTTGCTTTTATAACAGTAATAGGGAGTTGTTATCCAGCATTTTTTCTTAAGTAAACAATAGCATTAGCAAAGGCATCGATTTTGTTACCACAAAATGGAATACCTGTCATTCCAACAGTAGCCAACGATCACTGGATAACATTGGATCCCACCAGTTAATTATAAAGTATCATTTGCTGGACATAATGCTCAAATTTCTCTGCTAAGCCCTATTTTGTTGGGTATACTGTTACTTATTATTATGATGAATCGTGTGATATGGCTACACCAGACTAAGAAGTTCGTTACCTGCGGTTCTGACAAAATGAGATCTCTTGTGGTTAAGATAACCATCAGAGTGAAAGCTTGTGGCAATATGAATGGGTTAGTGCAAAAAGTATGCCTATTTCTTCAACAGACTTCAAGATCATATCAATTTTTAATTTGTTATCGGGGATTTTCATTTAGCTCCTTCTTCCCGTCTCGACCGATTCATTCCCTCAAAACAGTAAAAGTGATATTTTCAGTTCTCATTTACTTTTGATATTGGACAGAGGGCCACCGTTATTGGGGCATAGCGGGATGGGAATTAACAGTTGCTAAGCTAGTAGTAATCTAGGTAAGTACCAATTCATGCTACTGTAGCATTAAAGACGTTTCACAAAACGTATAAACAAATTTTGAACCCTCATCTCTGCAGTCTCACAGTACACAGCAGTGTTTTCAATTACAGTTTCACATTAGTTGTCCGATGATTAACCTTCTCCTCATGTCCTCCTCACCTATTGCAGCAGCGCTGTGGTTTACATCAACTCAACCTTGTTTTTTGCTAGGCTGTTCGGCCATTGCTAACAGCTGGTCGTCGTAGATTTTCCTGTATTTTCCTCAGTAATGTCCAGTTCTCCAATGTCATTTTCTGCATCTTTGGCACGATTCTTAATACACCTACTATTTCTGGTATTACCTTGACTTTCATGTTCCACACTTCAATCAGTTCCTTTGCCTGGTCCCGGTCTTTTCCTACCCTTTCACTCTCTTAAATATTTACTCCTTGATTTGCGGGCATGGACACGTATAATATTTATCAAGTTCCCCTTACCTTGTCCACGATTACCAGGGGGCATTTTTGATCAATATTGCTGTTTCAAGCAATGTTACTTCTTCAAGGTCCTTATGCAACTATATAACTCAAACCAATCAATTTTCAAATTATTAGATATTATACCAAGGGCCCCAACAATCATTGACACTACCAATATAGGCCATACAGCAATTATTTTGAATTTCTTTCCCTAGTTCAGTATAATTTCAATTTGTTCTAATTCCTTCTGACCCACTCTTTTGTCCCCGGGTACAATAATGTCTATTATCTTATTTCTCTAGAGTCTATTACTATATCAGGTCTTCTGAGCTGTATTAGATTATCTGTTTGGATACTGAAATCCCACAAAATCCTCACCTTGTCTTTTCTTATAATTCTCCCGTATTCCTGGTTATACAACTTAACACTCCCAGTCAACCAATCATTCTGACATATCACCCTATACACGATTCGTACTATACAATCATGGCTTTGTTCATATTTCTTCTCGTTAATTTACATCTTGCTGTCAAATGTTCTATTGGTTCATCTCTTTCTCTCTACGATCTACACATTTGGTACATATCTTTTCTGTTAACGTTTTTCTTGATTTGGTTGGTTTTTAGGGCTAATCTTGCATAGATGAAATCAAGCATCCTGTTCCAATGTTCAATACACATTTGTAATCCAAGTCCTGGACTCTTCCCTTCTAACGCTATCTGATTCTCATTGTACATAACCATGTAACAGCTTGTCCCTCAATTATTATCATTGCTACTTGCATTTTCACACCAGTTGCCTATTGGTCATTGCTGGAGACTAAGTGGCTGCCATGACCCAAGAAGTGCCCAGCCCTCCTCTTAAACTCTCAGTCTGCCGCAGTGCAGTGGTTTGCAGTTTCACACCAGTTGCCTTGTGGCCATCGCTGAGGTCTGAGTAACAGTGAGTCTTTCCAGGTCTCCAGTCCTTCACTCATTGCCCGTACATTTCACAGCAGTGCTTTGGTTGGTACCATCTCAACCTTGCAAAAATTCATGTTCTCATACCTTTTTCTCCCTAGCTGGTAGGGCATCGCTGATAACTGGAGTCGTATATTACAATTCTAGTAATCTATTCAGTATTCGTGCATGCAGACCCCAAAAGGGCTGCGGTCTCAATCTTCCCCTTTATGTTTAGCTCCACCGACCTTTTTTTCCAATTTCTTTGGGATTGTCCGGAGAGTGCTTACTATTATGGATACTACCCTGACCTTCATGTTCCACTCTTTTTTCAGCCCCTTATTGCTTTTTCTGTTCTCATTTGTCCTTCCTGGTTGTCTTCTCACTCGTTCTTTCTCTTTTGTTGTTTGTGGCACTGTTTCGAGCACTTTCCATAATATCTTCCCCACTTGCTTGCGCATACTTTTCTTTAATTCTGATGATTTCACTGCTGCGTACTTTCCTCTTAAAACACAGTCCATCTGTATCATTTCAGGGGTGCAAAACCTTGTGCATCGTATTAAGTGTCCTCATTTGCCGGTCTATTGTTTGGAGTTCATCCTTTGTCCATCCAAAAAATGGACCAATGTACCTTATTTCTGATACTGCTAATTATTATTATTATTATTACTACTACTAAACTGTATACGCTACTTATGGTCAAGTCTGATTTTCACTAAAATTCTAGTATTGATTTTTTGATTCTCCTACTTATTTTATTGTTACTTTCAAGATTTCTGTACGGTCTCTAATGACTTCATTTATAAAACGAATTTACATACCTTAATTCATCATTATCATCATCATCATCATCATCAACATTTTAGTGTCCAATATCAACCTTTCCTAAGATTTGCCAGACCTTTCTATCGTAGGCATCGCAGGGCCAGGATTTCTAAATTTTTCTAGTTCATCACACAATCTTTCTGTCGACCACAATTTCACATATGGTCTTTTGATATCTGCGATGTGAATTGTGATGCCCAGTAGTTTTTATGACATTTCACCGACATGTCTAACCCATTGCCATTTCAGTTTTTCTCTGTTTCTATGATATCTCGGACCCCTATCTTTTTCTATAAGACGTTGTATTATGATGATCCCTCCATGTGAGGTTGAGAATGATACTTTAATGTGTATTTTGAATGGATCTCAAGTTGAGGGAACCATGCAACATGATAGAATTATGTTCAATGAGATAATGAGATAAGAGAGATACTGCAGCTTTAAATGTTATCTAAAAAATATATTTATATCATTCTCATTGTGATAGATGTGGTAATGATGGTAAGAATAGGAATGGTATTATTCTTTAAAAAAAATTCCATGACACTGTGATTAATAATTCTTAAGAAATAATTTCCTGGAGCTTAGTATCTCTGTATGAATGGAATTTCTATTCCATTCAGAGTTTACGTATTTTAATAAAGCCCTCACAAAATCAACACCGGTACGTATTGTGGTATAATTCTTTTTTATTTCTTTGCTCTCTGTTTTCGCTAAAGGGATAAATAAAGCAAGCTGGAAATGAAAAAATATATACATCTTCAGTTCATCCTGCATTTAGAAGTTTTGAAAACAGCCTGTAGCGTTCCCGCATTGTTTTCTGCGACGAACGCTGGGTTCACATCTCAGAGTTTACGATTGAATAGGCTTTCCAAATTGAGTCACGATGCCATAAAGACTTGAAGCAATTTTCAAACATCTCTTCAGTTTTGAATTTTGTAATACTCGATGAGAGAACTATAAGCCTAATGCCAAGATCTGAGTGAAGCGAAGGCACAATTCAGATCTATTTTTTCTTCTTCATAGCGGATTACAAAATAGAGAGCAGAAAAAAAAAGCCTAAATATTGCTGTAAGATTTTATAGCATCGTGACTCCAATTTGACTAAACATCAGTTTGGGATCTGCCTTGAAGCTGATATAGGTGCGTATTTCCGATTTGCGTCAAACATCCTGTTCGAGCCGAGATCATAAAAAAAGGATTTTATATACAGATTTTAAAGGCAGAAAAATTAGAGACTTGGTGCAATACTATCTTCCTCCATAGAATGTTACTAATTGGCCATATGATGCCTTTGATAGATTTAGTCTCAGACTATTTTGCTATATACTTGACCATTGATTGATGTCCCACCAAAGTTACGCTTGTCTGAAAAAAAACTCAAAAAAAAAATGGTGAATATCAACAATATCTATATTGATTTTATAGATCATTGGGTATTACTCACAACATATTGATACCTATTTCAAGAGTTTGGCAGAAGACCAGATTTCTTTGTCGCTCGGCAAAGCGTGTCTGATTTATAATTTCAAAAATGCTCTTCACTTCCAATTTCCGAATTTCTCACGTTGTAGCAGGTGCATAACCAAACACAAAAGAGATTTTGATGACGCACGCTTTTCACTCGAAAAACTACGATAAGATTGAAAACAGACGGAACTCTTACCAATCAAAATGTCTTTATGATGAATGTGTATCACTGTGAACTGAGAATAAAGTTGGATATATAATATCAAAAGGTTCCACCACATATTTTGGTCGCATTTTACCGCCGGTTTATATTCCAGCCTTCATTTCCCGGTCATGCTGGTTATCAACCATCAATGTTTCCTGCAATATCCCAGCCAAATAGTTTTTTCTTGCTGACAACATTTTCGAGTTGAATTTTACCGATTAAACAGGTTACCAACCAACGATATTTCTAGGTTTATTTTTCCTGTTCGAACTATGCTGCCAGTAATATCCTGTCCTACATTTCTCCGGTCAAGCAGGTTCCCAGCTGGATTTTCTCCGTTCTCCTGATCACTGCATCAATAAAAATGTGCGAGTTTGTGTGTATGTATGTGTGTATTCGTTAGTGTAAATGCATGTAAATATAAGGGTACACAGATGTGCATGTATTGGTATACTTCTAATAATGTGCTCATGCGTGTGCGTATGTTTGGACGTATATTAGTGTGCATGGAAATGCCTAAGTATATGTATGGGTATACTTCCTTTTTTCAGCATTTGCATGTATCAGTGTGTATGTTTGTGTATGAGTGTGTCAGCATACGGTATGTACATGCCTGCATGCAATTGTGTCCATCATTGGGTATGTGCCTGTATGTATGTTGGTATCCATATACCTGTGTATAACTGTATACACGAGGATGTATACCTGTATGTAGTTTTTATGCATGTGTGTGCGTGTATGCGAGTTCATTCATCATTATGTATGTATTTGTATGCAGGTACAGATGTGCAGATGTGGATGTGTGTGCGTGCATAGACGTATTTATGTGCATATATTATTTGCATCTATATGTATACATGTGTTTGTATATATGTACGTATTTGTATGCAAAGTTGTGTGTGTGTGTGTGTGTGTGTGTGTAATTAGCGTGTGCATATTGGTATGCATATATGCGTGTATTAGTATGCCAGTATATGTATAAGCATGTCAGTATGCGTGTGCATGAGTGCATATATGCATCTGCATGTGTGTGTGTGCGTATTCTAGTGTCTATGTATGCACAAACCTGTATGTGTAAAGATGTGTTAGTGTACGTGCATGCGTATGTCAAGACATGGTTTAGTATGCATGTATATGCGGGTATGTGTTTGTGCTCATGTACATTTATTAGTGAATGTGTGAGTGTGTGTGTGTGTGTGTCTATGAGAGCGCATGTGTTAGTGAGTCTGTATATACAGGCATGTTTCTTTGTTAATTTGTTAGTGCTCGTTTATGAATATGTGTGCATGTGCGTACATGCATTAATGTGTATGTATATGTGTAAGCGTGCATATTTTAGTGCGCCTTCAAGTCCAAGAATGTATGTGTTCTTGTGTATATATGCGTGAGTGTATGTACTTTCAACTGTCGATCGTTCTTGAATTTGTATGTTTTTATGTGTTTGCCCGTGCTGATATTGGACAATGGTCATGCGTGATTTTAAGGGCAACCAGAAAAATGTCTACTGGGCAACTTGGTTGACCAGGAAAATGTGATCAGTGGTGGTGCCTTGCGTTAGAGTGAAAAAGTCGACCGGGAAAAGATCGTGTCACTTTATTAAAGTTATTGATAGTTGCTGAACACTGATTTTACCCTGTGATTATGTATAACAAATCGTTTGATTACCTGGTAAGTAATGATATCACGACAACTAGAGCTATAGCTGAGGGGTCAGAGGATTGTTTCAGCTTTTTCAGATAGATTTCTACAAATATTTGGAGGCTATAATTTTCAATTGATTTCCAGTTTTGCCCCTCAGATGCTTAATTTACCCGCGGAGTCTGAACTGTCAATTTGATTTTTGCCCTTCTTGAACGTGTATGAATCGAATCCTCATAATTTGCCGTGAAATATCGTTTCAGCGTCAGAGAAATCATTCGGAAGCATCGATCAGGCTAGCTTGATAAAGTGCAGGTATCATTTGCCTAATAAAGTGGAAAAGATTTATGGACAGCACTGGATGGTTCTTCGGATGAGGGGACTGATTGTGATGCTGGCAAAGATCTGTCATACTAGCCAACGAGTTAATGCATACCAACAGCATACATTTGAATCGATATAGACAACACTGAACATGGACAGAGATTGTCGATAGGCTAAAGGAAAGAATGATGTGATTTTGAATCAAATGGACTCAATAATCGTACGTACTGAAAAGGCATGTATCTCAAAAGTTCTTCGAACCCCCACACCAGGAATCAAAAAAAAATAAGCTTAGTTAAAAGCAATGCCAAACAAAATCAATCATTCGTGTCATATATCTTTCCATCAGCTATTACTGAATTATATGGTGATCGATGACGGATGAGAAAGAAAGACAGTAGATAATTATCGTGATTTAGTTTCTTCAGTGACTCCTGAAATAGCTATTACATCGACCTCCAGTTATAACGGATGAATGTAATCTGGAAGTTTTTTTTATCAGTATTATCCATACTATTTGCATGGGACACAAAGTTTACTAATCTTGAAGGGCTACTGTCAAAGGATACATTACAGAGACATGGACCGAGGGAGATTTCGTCAGGCCAATCTACCAAGAGTTGCGGTCATGCTTGATCAGAAAATCAGCATTTGAAATCCTGGATTTTACAGGGGGCCAAATCATCGACCTCCAATACTGGTAAGTAACTATTCTTGCTAAGAAGCCTGTACACAAATACTCGAACAGAAAAAGTGTCAAAGCTCCCTCAAGTAGACGATAAAGAAAGAAGGCAAAAACTTAAGCTTACTTTTATGTAATCGTCAAGGCTGGGGCAAGCTGGTTCCTTTTTGCGCTCAAAGCAGTGTGGACATTAAATTTTGATAGCGTTAGAAAAACCATCCATGGTTCACACTGAGTCAATATATTCCAAATTCAAAAGCCTGATCCGAACAAATCTCTAACAACTTGACTTTAAATGATCAGGAACAGTTTTCGTTGACTCTCCTCCCAGTGTAATCACGTGTTCACCCGATTTTTGGAGCAAGATGGCACACAATCATGTGACCACCATATTTTCAAAATGGCTGAGAACTGCTTTGATTCCAAATAAAAGCCTGCGGTCCGACTTACCCTGGAGCCCGTTTCTCCCCTATAAACTTTCTACAACAACTCTTGTTGGTATGAGAATGGTTCATCTGGTAAGAGCCTATTATCATATAGATTAACGTTTGAAACAATCCTAATATCAATACAGTTTCTTTATTTTCTTTTCAAAATTTACATCATTGATAAACATCCACTGTAAAAGAGATAAAATGTACAATATTAAAAAGGGAAAATCTTTTATAATAATCTTGGCATGAAACTGAGAAGATGCACATAACGACTTTGTAGCCATTGCTTCTGTTGAAAATCAGACATTGGTATTTCGTTTCACTCATTACGAATCGTCTGTGATATTAAAAACACAATCCAATTCGATGATAATGGAATTTTTATAGTGTAAGTGTTCTATTAGAGGTGTCAGTATGGTTGTAATTATCAAGTAGATAAGAAAAAGCAAAAAAGAGGAAGAAGGAAGCAATAAAGGAATGAATGATAGTGGAAATAATCGATCAGAACAATGCTTTTTGTGGAATATTAGAAAAAAAAAAGCAACAACAACTGAAATCCAGGAAATGTCAGAGAGCAGCTGCTTCATAAATAGTTCCAAAGTACATGAGTGTCAAACTCTGGAAAAATATGCTGGGATTCGTACTACAGTCGAGCAAGAACGGGAAGGAGAAGCATCTGCAAAACAATATTCGAGGGGAACCTTTGCCATTAAAGAATAAAGTAATTCCGGAAATCATTCCGGTCCAGAATCAATATTTCGATAAAACAGTGTCGATTCGGAATCAACAGTTTTGAGATGTAGTGTTCAGCGCCCTACTGATATCCCCTGTGACACATCCAGACAATCATGATCTGAGTTATCTAATGGCTTCTATGATATCTCTGACTCTTTCCTGTTATATACTGGTCAATTTTGTAATGTGTCCATGTAATGTTGACCACCATCATCTCATTTCATGCCATAATTCTAATGACGACGGATTCAATATTAAAAATTGTTTGTATGAGGAAGGAGTAAAATTGTCTGTTAGTCTTGTACACTAATCAACTGTGAATGTAATAAAAGGATAATCATAACCAAAACGCTACTATCAGCATAATTGCTATTAACAATATCAGTCAAAATGATCTATAATCATCAACCAACTAAGCACCCGTCCTTGGACATAGAACCTCCCCAAAATTCGTCAGATCTTTCTATCATGGGCATCACAGAGCCAAAAGTCTCTTAACTTGTTTAGTTTGTCACGCCATCATTTATAAAGCTGCGTATTCGCATTTGATCTCTGGGGATCCGTATTTTGAGCGGTGATGTTAGGCAATCGTCTAATATTCTGGCAACACAGTCAGCTTTTTTACTTTTTCATGTGATTTGACCACTGATAATCTCTTGTGTATTTTCCATTTCTCTCAGCTTGAGAATCAATCTTCCAGTTACATCCATGTTTCAGCTCCATAGGTGACTATTGGAAAGATCCATTGGTTATGTATCCTTCTTTTTCGGATAAATGGAATTTACTTAATCTTGAAGGTTGAGCTAGCTCTACTGAAAGCTTGTCAATGAAGAGTTATTATTTGCTTGATATCAACTTCGATGTCTTAGGGTCTACTCCCTTCAGCTCTGCATTTTCTATTCTTACCATTGTGTTTTTATCTTCAGTGTGTTCGTTGTACATGACACTTGTGTTGTTGAAGTTCAGGTGAAGCCCAACTTCCTTGCTTGCATTCAGTTCACCAATCATTCTTTGGGGGTCATAAGAGTTCTCAGCACATACATATTTCATGAAAAAAAAAGAGCGATTGCCCATTTAGGCTGCTCGTGTTTTGTTATTGATTATTAAAATGTCAAACATTCCGGTGATTATCAAATTTTTGATCTCTGGTCTAACATTGGCCCAAAAAGGACAATAAGGAATTTTGTTTGAAATTTAATTACATATCCACTATTGAATACTCAATCAATAAAAAGGTGTATGTGCCTTTCATTCTCTAGTCTTGTGGGCATTTGAGGTTATGAACTCACAGCTCACAAACTAATTAATCATTGCAAAAACTGTTTGATTGTTAACTGCTGAATTTTCCTTCGTTCAGTTTATTAAAAATACAAGGCTTTTATTAACAATAATTAATTGACCTTTTTGTTAAAAATGCTTTCAGGTTTCTTGTAGATACTGCCAGCAAAAATATTCACTTTTGGAAAACAATATTGATATGAACAAACTTGGCTGTTGCAAGGTCAAATTCAACTCTCACTTATTTTATGACAACTGATAACTGTTGTAACTTTTGTGTTGTATATATAATAAAAATCCATTAATATATATAAGATTACGCAGCATCGTTCGGTTGGTAAGATATTTCAAAACACATGAGAGACATGATGATTTCATGTATCATTTTGGTCCTATGTGACGTAAGAGAAAATAGTGGTGATGATGGAGGAGGGTTTTACTTTTCTGAGTTTGTTCTTGGTCTTGTTCTTCTTGTTACGAAGGGAAAACAGAGTGATCTCGAACTTTGATGAATAAAAATATCAATACATAAACAGTTGTCATGAATACTGCACAAATAGATATATTCCTTCAATATGATATTTTAGATGATCGAAGTCCATACTATGTAACCAGTTCAAATAACATTCTTGGTTTCAGCACACAAAAGTGCAGAATTTCCTGACAATATATCCATCAAAGGAGAAACGATTTCAAGGAAACAATAATTACATACAATAATATTTTGCTACAAAAAATTGTGTTGCATGGATATCTGCTGTCATTTGATGCAGTCGAAATATTTTAGTGAAAATATTCAAATTCTCCAAATGACTATTCAGTCAGCTGCTCCAAAAATCTCTATTCAATCCTTTAGTTACCTTTATGTTCCATATGTTCTGTCCATCGATTTGAGACCAGCTAATCCCTTACGATACTTTGAAAGTAAAATTTTGTGTACCTAAATGACGTTTTATCATTCAATGTTAGTTGTATTTATTCGACATTCGAATATATTTATGAGATTTGAAAAAAAAATCGAAAGTGGAATAGTTAAATCATGTCGACTTCTGGATTATACAAGATTGGAATCGTGGCTTGTTACGCTAGGCAGCACAACATGGAGGAAGGTGCCTATCCACTGAATAATATTTTCCGCTCTGGGCAATAAGAGATTTATGCAAGCTTCAAGGCACAAATTCGATTGGTTATCTTCTCTTTAAGCACATTAAAAAACGTCTGGTAAAAAAAAGATTGGCGTTGTTGCTAATCAGTGATTTAATAAAACGGGATTTATTGCTCGAGGCAGCTGTGAGAATTATCGTCTGCTTTTTGTGATAAATCTGTGTATTGCCGATTATCATTGTAGTAGAGGACGACTATGCATAATAATGCAGTTCATTAACTTTCATCTGAGTTAGTTATTATTTTTGTTTAAATATCACGAGTTTTTCAAGCTGTACCCACAGTGTTCATAAAAGGAAAATATCAAACCTCAAACGTTAACGACCGCTCAGCAAAAATAGAAATTGATGTTTAATTAGAGTTTCCTCTAGATCTACCTTACTGGTTTTCTGTTGATGAGATCTCTGCATCAACTAATAAATCTATGGGGCATTTCCAGGAGGTGAAATATCTATTTTGCCAAAAAGACTTTACACAGAATTTATATCTTGGTTTGTCCGTTTTGGACATTCAAAGTTGAATTTAGGACAAAGAAAGTAGAAAAATATATTGAAAATAAGAAACATACATCAAATAATTGAGCAAAAGTTTTAAAAAAATGATGCAAAATTTACAAATTAGGGGAATTTTTTATAGATCACATAAAAAGGCTCCCAAGAGCGCCAGAACCTCTACTGATATTCTCTTCTTAATGTTTTTCTTTTTAACCGTTGGATGTAGACTACTTTTCTCTGTATTGGAGAGGTCTGCTTGTGTATGTCTTGACAGTTTCTGGTCACTAATTAATCAAATTCATTAAACACTTCGTTCAAAATATCTTTTTTGAGAATTGATTAATTAATTAAAAAAAATTGATTAATTAATCAACTAACAGATTAATCAATTTTGTTGATGTTTATTTTCTGATTCAATCTATGGATAACTGATACGGAGACGTTCATACGTTATTGATCAGAAATATTTTTTGCTTTCATTTCTCTTGAATTTTAGCAGCATGTACTTGATGTTTTTGATCCATTTCCCTTTCTATAAAAGTTTTAATAAAGCAAAAAGGTAAAAAAATGAAGAGATCAAAGGTGGTGTAAATCATAGTTTCATTTAAATGTCATTTTATCATCATAAAATCAAAAAAATGTGGAAATATCAGACACACTCAGTAGTTGTGATGATACCATTGGCTATCATCATCGCAGTCAAGAGGAATTGGAGACATGGAATAGAATCCTGGTACAATATATGAGCAATCGCCATGATGGATTCTACCAGCTCTAGTTTACCATTAACGTCAAAGAATGACGCCAATATATGAGTAATTTTGCCATCGAATTGTACTTATAAAATATTGCAGCATTTTCTTGTTGTATTCAATATTATCTGAATATGAAACTCAAGCAAGATTGGGATTGGAAAAATTGAAAAATTGAACATATATCTTTTTTTCATCGTCACGTGATAAAGTTGCAATCAGACGGACGAAAAATATATAAATAAATAAACAAATACACATTGTGTTTCATCCAGGGTGGTGATTATAATTGATATCTACATGCTGATTCTCGTCTCTTTTCTGCGTATTTAGTCCTTAAGTGACTGATCTAGGAACGGGTCACCATTAGAGGAAATTTGATTCCCAGCCGGTGGTATAATAAAGACAAGGATTTTGAAATTTTTCTCCCTTTTTACCAGCTTTCTCTCTGTTGCAATCTTTTTACACATTGTTTTATACCAAGTTTTTTTTTCTGTACAGTATCGATGAGAATTAATCTCCCATTAGAAAAAAATCCAAGTTTTGCATATCCGAGGATCAAAAAAATTCCGATTGGGAGTTTCTGTTGTCCCACTCTGTATTGAAACGTAAACATTTCCGTAAAAAAGACAGAATTTTTCTGCCAAAATTGGACGTACACTTTGAGGTCAATTCTAATTACCATTTCTATATAATTGTCCTGCAATGTTCCGCCAACTTCCAGGCAACTGTCTAATTCCATGCTCAAAGAGTGCTGTAACTTTCTCAACGAATGACTAATCTTTTGTAGTGCCCCTAGAAAATTGAAACAAAACTATCAAGATGATTCTGTGGGTACAAGAATAGTTGAAAGGTGTAATATCTTGTGGACATGGTAGAAAAATAAAAAGGTTCTGAGCCAAGCTGTAACATTTTTTTCTTAGTCATCAAAGGAACATGTAGTCTTGTGATATCTTGATGCTTTTTCTTCCCACTAATTCTGGATGAAAGGATCCTGTCGATAGCTTTCTTCAACTTATCTAATTACAAGCAGTACTTATCAGCTGTTTACTTTTCTGTAATTAATTCATGGTTGAAGGTTTCCCCCCAATCTAAATAAATATATGATCACCTTAAAATAAAAACCCATCTTTTGTACAATTACTGGTGGTTCATTCCAGTAGCCCCAAGCTTCTAAGAAAGACATCACTTTTTTCTCATTTTTTCTCATATACATTTGTTTTTTTGTTTTTTTTTGTCTCAATTCCAGATGTACTTTGCTATTGGAATGGGCACTTTCCATGGTGTATCATAATCTACTTAAAAGAGATGAAAGTTATGAAGAAACCACATTAACATAACTCAATTGATGCATATAGTTTTAAAACATTGTTCTTGACCTAAAAAGGAAAGACAAAAAGAGGTTAAACATGGTGTTTCAAATATTCTACGTGAAACAATAACAATAACTATAGCAATTTCTCTTCATTTGAACAAGCTAATAACAAAGACAATGTTTTACCTAAATCTTTCAAAGTACATATATTACCCAAATGAGGCGTTTACTTTCATCTATTCCTCTTGGTATGCAAAAAGTATTCGTAAAAGTCCTCCAATAAACTGATCTCGTAAACAAACTAAATTAATTTAGTAAAACATCCACTCAGCAATAACGGTTACCAGAAAGTGATCTGTAGCGTTTGATTGCTTAAGACGTTTCCAGGATTTGTCATGATCCTCTATCATGGGCGTCACGGAGCCAGTATTTCGTTGATTTGTCTTGTTCATCTCTCCATCTTGTGTTCTGTCGGCCTCAGTTTCTCATGTGATATCTGGGGATCCATAGTGTGAGTCGTGATGTCCATCAGTTGTCTTTGATTCTTGCAACATGGCCTGCCCATTGCTATTATCAACGTTCTCTGATAGATTCTATGATGTCACTGACTCCAGTTCTCTTCCTCATATACTGTGCTGTCTTGTGATCTCTCCATGTAAGGTTGAGCATGATTCTTTGGCGTGCATGTTGCTTGCTCCTCAGTTTGTAGGTCTGTCTCTTGGTTAGGTTCCATGTTTCAGCTCCATAAGTGACAATCCGGAGAATGCATCGGTTGTGTACTCTTTTTTTTTCAGGATTAAAAATCAATTGAGCTACGTTAATATTAGTTTCTTTCTTTGTTTTCACAATAGTCCATTTCATAACTGTAATTTGTTTTTTGGCCGTGTGCCACGTGTTTCTATCCGTGTTATCTTATAAGAAATATCTTAAATGTAATGCACCGACCTCAGCAGTTTTGTTGCACGTCTCATTGAGTTGCCCATTCTTTACGTCAATGTAAACTTTTTATTTTTGGCAGAATATTGCAATACCCGGGTCTGTGAGGCTACCCCACCGACCTAACAACGACGTAGATTAGGTTACCTGCAATTTCTGGCCTTTTGCCATTGGAAAAAGGAATGGATTTCGAACAGAGACAATCACTTTTCCCCACCCCTTGATGTGATTCGTGTCTATCGCCAATATAAGAGGGAACTGAATAGTGCTGAGTAGATGAGATGTGTGGGCTCGAGAAATCATTCGCTGTAAATTGATTATCCGAGTGGGAATCCCCTTTGCAAATGCACTTTGCCATATAGAGAATTGAAATTAACGATCCCATCAAGTTATGCACACACACACACACACACACACACACACACACACACACACACACATATATATATATATATATATATATATAAACAGAGAGAAAGAGAGAAAGATAGAGACTGAGACAGAAATAGAGAACCTGGTCGAGGGACTTTGACACAGACAAGCGTAGAGACGTAGACGTAGATGGATTGAGATGGATTTCTTGATTCGCAAGAATAACATTCATGTCATATATCTTCGTCCAGAGTTGACAAAAACATGCAAGGCTTATTTGAACGGACTTATTTTCATATTTGCTGATAACACCAATAAAAGTTCCACATTGCCTGTTCATAATCTTAAAAACGGAATACAATATATTCAAACACACACACACACACACACACACACACACATATATATATATATATATATATACATGGATGGGATGGGATAATGGAAAGTCTATAGCCACACTGAAGAGATGTAATACATCGAAACAGCTGTCTGGGGATGACACAATCGTATGTTGTGGATGACACAATATATATATATATATATATATATATATATATATATATATATATAGTAGAATGTGGATTTTCTACTCAAACTAACTAATTTTTGTGCCCCCTATGGGCCTCATTAGCACTCTATGAAATAAATCTATAACATATCAAAAGTTGCTTTATATTATTCATATATCATTATATTATGTTGAACTGCTAGCCTGATCTGTACCATACTTATGATCTATTTATCTATCTCTCTATCTCTATCTCTATCTCTCTCTATCTCTCTCTCTCTCTCCCTATATATATATATACATATATGCATATACATATATATATATATTGCAATTCGGTTTACCTGATTATTGATACGTTTTTACTGAACAATCCAAAATTTTCCGGCGTTATCGTCTCTTTTTCCTGACATTTGAAGACTTGTATCATGTAACTATAAAAAAGTGAATGATAAACTTAGCCGGAAAAGTATATAACAACGTAGAGAATGATATCGTCCAATTTCAATGTATAAAATATTACATAATCACACTCTCAACGATCTTTGTAATACGTATACATTATAAAATGAAGTTTTTAATGTTAATACTAAAGGTAGCAAAGGTAAACAAATATGGATAAATAACAGAATCAGGTCCATAGGGATTATTTCTGCTCTTATGCACCAACTCAATACAATAACGTGCTGGATGAAATCAGGAATTGTATACATCTTTTTTCATCGATTTTATTTCTGTATTCCTTCATTTTCTTCCATGCCCAAGCTTATTTATTTCTTGTCCTTTCCAATTTTAGGTCAACTCTTCATGAAATACATCCTATTGATTTCTTAGTTATGTATATTTCTGCTCTTAAAATCTCCACTTCCGAAAAATAAAATTCAGTGTATGTGTTCCTTTACCCAGAGTATGTCAGCATATTGCATACTTACATATGTTTTTGCATGCAGGATCTGAGCAAGTATTTCAATTCACGGGTTCGAAGTACCAAATATCACTGTGATAATCATTGAATGGTTGTTTGTTGAATTGATTTTTATTAGATGGCTTCAATTGTTTTTCATAAAAACATTGTGAGTATAGATTTTTTTATCATTCCAAAATAAAAATACTATAATTGATGATAACTTGAACTAAAATAAAGTGAAGAAAGCAGTGGGCCAAAAATATTATATTTGTGATTGTTACAATAATACATGTGCTTTTAAAAATCATACTTCAGATTGTCAAAATAATACATGTTTTTGATAATATTCCTGATCATCATATTGTATTCTTCATTTGTATATTTCTATCGTCCAAATAATGCATGCTCTTTTAAAAATATATTTCTGAAGGTCAAAATAATAGTCTTTTTGTACTATATTTCTGATTGTCAAAATAATACATGTTTCTTCAGTTATAATTTTGATTGTCACAATAATACATGTTAGTTAATCATATTTCAGATAGTCGAACTGATACATTTTTACAACTTGTTCAAGTATACATAGATTCCAATAAATTTTTGAATTCTGATTCAAAAAGTGATCAATGTGTGAATGGATTTGCATATTTAGAAACTGCCACCAAAGCTGTCTTCAAAATTCTCATGTTTGTTTAGTCGGTTACGTATGTATATATCATGCATACAGGCCATATCAATAGAGCTAGAAGAGTAGAATCTTCAACAATAGCTTTTTAACATATCAGAGAAAACGCCTTTCCTTGCATAGGATTATGTGAGCAGTTTTATTCACGATGTGAGTTTCTATTAAATTGCTCCCTGGTTTGCACCTTCAGTGATAAAAAAAAGCAGGAAAATAATATCAATCACCCATAATCCAAATTTTTAAATTGATCACTCCAAACACTTCTTGGTACCTGGAGACGTCGGTCATATGATCTAAATAAACCACCGTTATCGTTGGTTCCTTAAAAATTAATGAAATACAATATTCTGAATTAAAAACATTTTCCAGCTTTTTTTTTGTCAATTTGACAGAATTAGTTTGATATTTTGCAATGTCCTGGTTATGACAGTCAACTTTACTCCAGATGAATCATTAGATAGTTGTCGTTGTGCCTTTTTGCAAGTTATTAAGAATTTGAAATTCGTTGCATCATTAAACACGTGTTACTTGTTACAAGGCAATCAAAAATTGTTTACTTGTTGTAAAATCAACAAAAAATGGGGTATAATCAAACCAAAGTAATCTGTCCTTCACTTTGAACCTTCTCCCCAGTTTTGTTTCACTCAATAACGATATATGCATAAAAATATATGTTTCCATTCTTGTGTAAACAGAACAGTGCCAAATAAAAATGTTTAGACGGGTGCTTTTTGTGTTTTGGTGCCTTTGTTAGGTGAATGTACTTGGATATACGTAGAAAAGAAAGTTCTACCAACAATAAATGAACAATTCGATTTTCCTCCAAATATATAACTCAGAAAAAGTCACATCACTCGGGGAAATTTAGAGACAACTCATTATCAAATCATTGATGAATGTATTTCTCTTGCCAAATACGCATCTCAGTAGTTGGGTGTAATGGGAGCCAAACTGAGAAAAAAAAACAATAACCGCCTTTGGGAACAGAAGCACCGTTTCTTTTTTTTTATTCAGGGTAGTTTTTTGATAAATGATCTCTGCTGGCAATACGGATGTCTTCCGTATGTTTGTATCCCAAGTTAATTAAGAATGAATGTTTTTTCTCTATCATTAATTCCTTTTTCTTCTTATATATCATGGACACACACACACACACACACACACACACAAACATATGTAATGTATAATTATATATGTATATATCTATCTATCTATCTCTATATCTATCTATCTATCTATCTATCTATCTATCTATCTATCTATATATATATATATATATATATATATATATATATATATATATATATATATATATATATATATATATTCATAGTACAAATACATAAACATGGATAATCATTCGCTTGATGAGACCCAGAGTGGGCAGGAATATGAGCTAAATTTTTTAGCGATTTTACATTCTAGTATATATATATATATATATATATATACACATTGGACTCAGTCCATTGTATCACCAAAGCTACTTGTTGCCTGTTTTACGCGTGCGCGAGTTTGTAATATGTGTATGTGCAGTAGAGAGACGAGACAATGATTAGATTTATCTGGATAGGTACCTCTTACAATGAATATCACACAATGATTAATTACTTTTGCAAAAGATTTCTAATTCTTCGTTAGTGATTTGATTCAATTCTTGTAAGGCGTTATAGAAAGTGAAAGCAATGACAATCTTGGAGTGGTTAACAAAAGATCTTGTGAGAATTTCCAATGTCCAGGGTCTCCTAACTCTAGCAATGAATCAGGTAAAAGATCAAATATTGGACATGAGAATAGATGCAGAGAAGAGCTATTATTTCTACGAAGTGGCTGTCGAAAACTTTTGTTGATGTAAAATAACACATAAATACCCAGTATCAATGAGGTTTAAAGCACATGGTGACATATCAGTAATGATATCCTTACTAAGAGAAAGAATATAATGCTCTCCAGCTTCAGAATTGCCAGGAATAAACTACATAAAGTTGCAAGGAAAAAAAAAATTGCAGATTTTGCCGGAAATTAGTCCGAAATGTATTATGTGATTACTAAATTTCTATCAGTATTTATAGATACTTGACCACCAACACTCTACCGGCAGAAAAATCGGGAACGTAGCGCTAATCTCCGCTGATTTCATGAAGTCAATCTAGGGTCACGTTAAATTTGGTATTTTCAAATATATAGAGGCCATTCTTGCAAGAATGCACACTCCTTATTGAATATCCAGAATTTCCCATGAAATATGATTTGCTTTTCGGTGTCGCTATATTTGAATTTTTCTTATATCCAGGCTTGACTTGCTTGATCTACAAATAATATACACCGATTTTACTTACTTTTTGGTGCTTCAATTTTTTCACACTACGTAAGTATTGATCCAATTTATTGGATTTGAGCCGGTTCGATGTTCAAGAACAAGAACATCTCACTAGTCCTAAATAAAAGGTATACAATAAATGTATCGTACCTATAGTCACTTATGGGACTTGAAGATGAAAGATAACCAAAAGATTACCCCTCAAACTTGTGTAGCATTCAACATGCACGTGAGAGAATCATGTTCAACCTCACAAGGAGAGATCATAAGACAACATGGTCTATCAGAGGAAAACAGGAAGCCGAGACACCATAGAAACTGTTAAAAAACTCAAAAGGCAATTTGCTTGATATGTTGCATAAATGTCAGACAAGCGCTCGGCATCGGTACTCACGACTTGGATTCCTAGAGATCGGGTGAGAGGCTGTGACTTGCAGAAAATAAGATGATGTGATTAGTTGGTTAAGTTCAGAAAGTACTGGCTCCACGATGCCAACGATAGAGAGGTCTGCTGAATGTTGGGGGAAGTCAATGTCCAACAACGCACGCTAACTAACTGATGATGATGATGATGGTGATGGTGATGATGATGATGATGATGATGATGACGATGATTGTTTGTTTTGATTACACATCCCTGATGCCTTCGGGCCCTCATATCACATATTTGTTTCTTGAGTAAAAAAAAAGTGTAATGTTTCGCGGCAAAAACTAACCACCAAATAAACAAAAACAAAAAAAATCAGTGCACAGTTCACAATTGTATCAATGTTTTTGGGCGGCAAATGTTCTAGTTTTAACACTCATTTATTCATCATAATTTTTTCAGATATGTATTTTATACAACAATAAGTTTGGGTAACTTCCTTTTCTTTTCTCTTCATTTTCTGATCATCAGGCTGCTCGTCCAATTTTAACATAATGTGCTGTGAAACTTACTTCCCTCTACACTTCCGTAAGAATGGCGGAAAGTGCCAGGTTTAGATCTATAGTAACATTGTGAATAGAACCCTCAATCAAACTTTGAATCTTTTTCTTCAAACTAACAAATTTTTGGATGGCTCGAAGATCCCATGAAGGAATCAACAAACTTTTTACATCATTGATTCCTCAATAGAATTCTTGTTCCGTTACCGACTCCCAGGCACCCCCCCCCAAAGACATCAATCATATCGATACCACATCCTAAACTGTACCAAATCTTCTCAAAACGTACAGAATCCGTGCAATATAATTTTACATCGAAATCACTGGATCAACAACAATTCGATAAGGAAAGTGAACAAGAATATACGCCGAAATAGGTAAAACGTGCCAAACACCTAAAAGAAAGCTCCAAGCATCCGTCAAAGCCATTTCCTGGCATTTATCAATCCTTTAAATAGATCCATCGACACTCATTTTTGACGGCACTACGGCTTATATGAATTCTTTTACCTTTGATACGATTTTATTTTGTATGAATTCTCTCACACCTTTTCATTTTCTAAACATCATGCAGCTTGCACAATTTTAGCAAAGTGTCATAAAAGTTGTTTTTTCCGTCTGCACTTCCGTCAACATGTGTATATTACGGAAACACCATTTCATGTATAAAATAACTCCTTACCATATCGAAGACATCAGCCAGCTCCGCTCAAACCACCTGAAGGAATATGAAATTGGAAAAAGAATTTTACTAGGAGAATTATATGTCGTACATAGCATAGGGAATTGCTTAATGTTATAAGATATTTCAATAATTAAGTGTAGAGAACCTTGAAATACTTGCTATTATATACTGGACGATACCTTATACTGCATATCACCCGTCTACATGGGTTACTCTCCGATAGGTTTCTATCATAGATTTCAACATTAACTTTTGGCTGAACAGCTTATTCAGCAAAGAAGCGGGGAAAGATTAATTTGTGCTTCTTGTGTTGCATGATTTTCGGATGTTAGACGAAAATTTCAAGGCAATGGTGTGAATACCTGATGAAAATACCGAGGTTTTTAACGCAATCGTAGGTGTCTTATAAAGAAACACACTAATTCCTTATCTCTCTATACGAAGCCATGTCCATGCGCAAAGCACTGCTGCCGATATCAACAAAGAGCTCGATTTCCCGCTCAGTGATGCCAGGAGCTCACGATACCAATCTCAAAAAATAAGAGATATGGACTCTGTTGATGATTCAGCAAAGATCCTCAGACGCCATCAACCAAACTACTCCATCGGTTACAATAAGTGACAAAAGAAATTACTCAACTCATTGATGCTAGCTTGACAAAAAGTCGATAATGAGATCGAATCATGCAAAGGTAACACTTTCAAACCAGTGTCAGAATCTATACGCTTCGATAATATCATCAAGTCCACAGGAATAGAGAAAAAAAGAAGAGCATGAGGAGCCATTTTCGGACACGGGTGGAAGCTGGAAATACCCACTGCCGGTAAGCTAAAGCGAGATTTTCCCTTAAAGCTGCCGCTGAGTAAGTCCTACTATATATATATATATATATATATATATATATATATATATATATGTTTCGACTACACAGACCCTGATGAAAAACAGACACCCCCCGAAAAAAAACAAGAGGCTGTCCTTGATGGCACATATTCAACGTTGCTCTGAGATGTTCCCAGCGTCAGTTTAGAAAAACATCTAACCAAGGAGCTGCGATATGGGAAATTTACCACTCGATGTGAAGAGAATTCTGGAAAGGAGATTGACTTATCCAAGCAGGTTTAGACGAAACAAAGACCAACTAGTGAGCAACACAAAACTTTGGTGACCCTCACGCGAGAAGAAACCAAGAAACATCATATATTGATCATTCAACGATTGATACTGGATGCAAAGTAGAGAGTGTGCCAAGTGCAATTGCCAAGGAGACAGATGCAATCATCTAAATCCGTAGAAAAAATCTCGCCTTGGAGACAATGAGGTGTTGGATCTTGTTTTTCACGTTTTGTTTGAAATTTAAAGCATTCCATTCCATAAAATCCAGCTTTGCATGACTTCAGCGGATCCTAAAGATTTTTTAATGAATAATTCTTTTTCATCTTCGCTTTTGGAATGAAAATATATAATCAAATCTAACAACCATTATATACATATAAATGCAAAACAGCTTATACGATTTTCTTAACAATATTTTGACTTCGAAATAGGGAATAAAAATTCGACCTTCACTTTTTATAGAGTAAATCTTATATATTCTCAAGATAAAATAATAACAGGAAATGTTTTTTGTAGGTTTCTATCCCTCTCCTCATAGGTCGGGTGAACACTTACTCAAAGTATATAGAAATATCAAGAAATGTAAAAGTTGCCCATTGTTTGACTACGGTAGCAGAAAGTTGCAGATACCCCGAATGATGAGAAAGTATTAAAACTACTATTTTCAATCTAATCTTGCCAAGCCTTCATAATGTATGTAGTGAAAATATATTCAGAAAATCTTCACACATTCACGAAATTGATTTAAATTCATTTAAAAAGACGTTGTTTTATATCCATATAATCGAGCATTAACAAAAATGCTTTGCTTCAGAAAAATAGTTCTAATTTCCAAACTACTATGAAACACATGATTAGTATTGATCTCAAATGAATGAACAATCTATTGTCAAAATCCCTATGTTTCTCTCTTCCCCAGTTATCAAACTTTAAAAAGTGTGATAAAAGCGTCTTTAAGGTTCAAATGAATCATCATCATCATCATCATCATCATCATCATCATCATCATCATCATCATCATCATCAGTCTTTCATCGTCAGTAATTGGACTTGGACCTTCTATCTTTCTATCGTGGGCGACACTGAGCCATTACTTTCTGAATGTGTCTATTTCGTCGCACCATCTTCTCCTCTGCCGGTCTCAGTTTCACGTGTGATCCTTGGGGATCTATATTATCATTGTTATGTCCATCGGTTGTCGACCATTCTTGTATCATGACCAGCTCATTGCCATTTGAGTTCTTTAATGGATCCTGTGATGTCCCAGACTCCTGTTTTCTCTATCATATTGTGCTACCTCTTGATCTCTCCTTGTGATGTTCAACATGATCCTTTCACGTGTGCGTTGCATGCTTCTCTGTTTGAGGGTTGGTCTCCTCGTTAGGTTCCATGTATCAGCCCTATAGGGAACTATCAGGGGAATGCATCGGTTGCATACCCCTCTTTTATTGGACTAATAGGATTCTTCTTGTTTCTGAAGATTGAAGTTGCTTTGTCCGAGGCTGCAACCTAGAATAATTCTTCACTTGGTTTCTTCTTTTTGAGGTTCCAATTGTACAAGGAAAATAAAGTAGTTTACTTTCTTCAGTTGAGCTTTTTTTTCCCTGATTATTGTGAGCTTATTCCTGGCATGTTTGTATGTGCAAAATCATGAACATTTTCATTAAGAAGGAAGTGAATGGACTTTGATGAGCCCCAACCATGTGACCGGATTGTCAAACTTACCAAAGGATTCTACCCAAAACATTACTCCTCCAAACAAGGAACTCAAAGCAACGAGCAAAATACGCAAGTTACGAGTAATCAATTCGAGGATTCCCCAGAAGTTACACAATGGAAGCTGAAACAAAGCATCATACAAACAAAGAAACTTAAGATCCCTGAACAAGATAACATCAACACTGACTTACTCAAAATAGTTGATAAGATCTTTGTAAACCAGCTATTTAATTTGACTTATTCTTAAAACAAAGCAAAGCCGAAGAAAATCAGGACATGGCAATCATAATACTGTTATATGATAGAGTAAATCTGAACGACCTCTACAAACACAGACCGATAATTCTACTCAATCAAATCTACAAACTTTTCATAAAAATTATTCCCAACCGAATCACAAAAAACGCTCGAGGAAAACCAACTGCGGTAGCAAGCTAGCCCCAGAAGAAGAGATATTAGACCACTGACAAACCCCATTCGAAAAATCAAAAGAGAAAGCAAATGAATAAAAACATGCCACTCGCTGTAAAATTTAGCGACTTAAATAAAGCCTTAAACCCGGTGGAAATTCCCTAGGTCATTGAGGCTATCACTATATGGGTTGCTGACCCCATATATGTCAGAGTACTGAAACATATATACAATCTATCCAGCTCATTTATCAGGCTACATAAAGACCTAAAGACCTTTTAGCTCCAAAAAGTGTATTACAAGATGATACCAGCTCCCCAAAACTCTCCATAACCTGCATCAAGATGATCTTTTGAAACTTACACCGGGAAAAAGAAGGAATCAGAATGGACGGCGAATATCAGTGCAATCTCCACGTAGACACCAACGTCCTTTCTGCAGATAAACTTCCCCGATCTCTAACTAATACTATATTATCAAAATACGGTTTATTAAATGGTGAAAACTGCAAACTTCTGTCTTAAAGAAGTTTCGAGATGTGAGGCTGTCTTGTCACCAATACATTTGATAAGAGCGATCAGACCATAGGCATAGTCGCAATAATTTACTTGTCAGAACAAGTAAACTTGAGGCAATAATATTTTCCAAATATCATATTTGTTCATTCATTTTAACTATACGGTCAAATATATTTTAACAGCTCTTGCCGCTTATTTATAACACTAAAGAGCTTCATAACATGACTGTACAAGTTATCAGAATAGAAAAAAAAGTGGGTGATATGACACGGAAGGAAATAATTTTATGATCTGAGATATATTTAATACAATATTCTGTTTGTTATATCTGGTTTCCATCAGTTTTCTACCGCAGTTTAAGAACGTTGTAAAGTCCATTTGTTAGAGAATAAATCTACACTAACTTAAAAAGATCGTTTTTTCGTACTCTTTGATCAGCGTAAGTGCAGATCCGGTTAATAAATCATTGATTATTTTCCACCTTGTTATGATAGCTTGGCTAGTTCAGTGTAGCTTTTTTTTTATAGCTTGTTTAAGTGTCATTTCTGGCCGTTGCAGTCGGCGAATGCGTCAATCGGAGCAAGATGCAGCAATGAAAGTAGGATGTCTCTGGAGTCTTGTTGTCTGGGTGTTGGTGCGAAGTACTGTTGCCACCCTTTCCATGTCGAGGCAAGGCTGTTGCCAACGACCGTTATCCAAGCCGCTTAATTTTTCAGTGGGTGATTATAATATCCTGTTGTTATCGCGCTCGAACAGTCTATGGGTCAATTTGCAAACTTCGAAACATTCATTCTAGAGAAAAGTAATCTAATTAGATACCACCAGCAGTTGCAGGAATTTTAGTAATTGTGCTTTTCAGAGTTTTACTTGTGGATATGAAATTAGAAGTGTCCTGGGGGTTACATCACCAGTCAGTCGTTAGTCTGGGCTATAATTAAAGAACTATAAACAAATCAAATTTGATCAGTTTATTCATCAAAATATTTATATTCATTTTACCCTTCAGACTGAATTGGGTATTAAAATCAACAGGCAGATATCAATATCAATATAATTTAATAACCTACGTATACATTTTGCTGGCCTAACAAAATATATCCATACTAATATATACGCATATATAGATCAGTCCTAGTAGCACAAAGCTTATTTATTAGGTGATTCATTTTTGAAAATTCAAGTTTTAGTTTTTTTTTTCCAAGTATCAACTTTTAAAGCGTGATCTGATATGACGTCTCAAGATAAAATGGTACGTAAGGAAAAAAGCAGAGTGTATGTAGTTTTCAGAAATAACATTCAATTTATTTAGAGAAATAGATGAAAGTATAAAAATACTGTATGTGCCCTTTTCAATGCAAAACAATTCAACAAAAGATGAAGATAGTTTTTTTTAATAATCGGATAATTCTACGTGTTGTATTCTATTTTAATAAAGTAAAAAAAAAAAACCTTTACACTGAAGCTGAGAAAAAATCAGTCAAGGTGTGGCAGTGTAAACTAAATTACGGATAACAAGAGGTGAGTAAACGGTAAAAATCACAGCGCTGCTGAGACAGGAGAGGTTAATATGAGATGAGGATAGGAGACTTACTGTCACTCAGCCTCCAGCTTTAACCACCAAGCAACTGGTGTGAAACCATAATCCAATTCCTCATGCAAGGGACCAGTGAATCTGTTGACAGCATTTTTTAAAATTAACTTAAATGTATGCACTACGCCTAGCATACAACACATCATGTGTATATTGTAATTTGTTCATGGAATTGATGTATTGTCTGTACGTGAAAAGGCTTTCCAAGCTTGGGCTATCATAATAAGGTTGCCAGTCCTAAGTCTCCAGTTGGTGACTTTCATAAACTGAAATCAAAGCAAACAACAAGAACAACAACAGCAATGAAAATGATAATAATGACAATGATAATAACAATAATAATGATGATAATAATAAAATAAAAGGAGTGGTTGCAGTGTAATAGACGTAGACATTCTTTCGTATCAGAGAGTAAATACGAAAGAAAATGAAAAACTGGGAAAATACAAGGGAGCTGGAGAAGGTGTGAAGCAAAAAAAAAAATCAGGGCAGTACCAGGGATAGCAGTACTAGTACCAGAGACACTGGAAGCGTCATTAGACGAATTAGGGATAAAAAAAAAAAGATGGAGACTATACAGACCACAGTATTGCTGGGGACTGCACGACTACTGAGGAGAGTGCAGGAAATATGGAACGTACGACCTAAAGCTGTAAGCAGTGGTTTAACAGAAGAGGAGCCCCCACCTAAAAAAAAGCCCACCATGAATGGTGGTGGAGTAGTGAACTACAGCACTGCTGTGATAGATTGGAGAGACAGATGAGGAAGGCTGGAGACCCGAAAAAACTCTCTGTCACTCAGCTTTCAGCGATAACCACTAGGCAAGTGGTATGAAGTCTAAATTACAGCAGTGATGTGATTTACAGTTTCACACCAGTGGTTTACAGTTTAGGGACAGTAAGAGTGTAGAAAGTAGGCTGAAGACCTGAGAGAATTTGCTGTCACCCAGTCCCCATCTGTGACCCCCAGGCCACTGGTATAAATAATAATCATTTATACAATCAGTGATAAGCAGGGGGAGATGATGAAACAATCGAGAGACCTCTGGAAAGCAAGGTTGTAATAATAATGATGGTAAAATCTTTGTTCCTGAAATTATTTGTTCTCCAGAACATTTAAACTACGAGAGAGAATTTCAGACTTGGTAATCTGTAAAGGGAAGTAAACCAGTTAAATCAATTCTGAGGATGGAGAATAGCTTCCAACGAGAGCTAGTTGGCATTTTATCGCTTTCCCCCCATAATATATCTAACACCGGTGCACAAGTGAGTATATAAAGAATACAAAGTCGTTTTGATTGTTAACCTCGTGCATTCAGGGAAAGATTGAATGTTACCGTACTTGACATCAGGGATCTTTGCCTGCAAGGCTTCTGTCCAACTAAACGAGTCCAGGACATTCCATATTGACTACAGATACTACCAGAAAGACCTGCTTGGAAAAAGATATTGGTGGATCAATATAAATGTTGATTAAATATCATACGGTTATGTTACGAATGTCGATGAGGAAATCCAATTTTACAGATGTGATGGCGAGGTCGATTACAGGTTTCATTGAATTTAAGAAAATATTATAGTTTTCCTTTAAATTTTGAATGATTACTTAAAAAAATCGAATATATAAATATATATATTAGAAATACCAACCATTGCCTGATCTTTCATATTTGTTGAATAAATGCTATTATATACAGTTAGCTATAATTGGAATAAATTACTCTAAGAGATGTGTGGTAAGTGTTGTCATGAACATCCAAAGCACGAAATAGCACAATCATACCTTTTTGAAGTCTCGAAAACGTGAACAGAAATAAACAGATATTGGATGTGAAATGGAATTCTATTCTACCAAGATTCTGAGACAAATGTGAAAACTAGGAATTGTTCATTAAAATAGCCTTTAGTTTTAGATAGAAATATCTACCACCTATAAGAGATGAGCATTAAAGAAGACGTAATGATATAACCATGTATGAAACAGGGAATCATAAATACAACTTTTCTTTCGAATAAACAGCAACGTTCATGCGTGATTCGCAATCTAATTGAATACATTTGTCTCTCCTATACTTTTTCTTAACAACTTAAAAAAAACCAACAAAATTACTAATTCTATAAACAGGTACATAGGACATACTGAAGTGAAGAATCAATGGTGAAAAATTGGAAAAAACAAAAACAAAACTCCACTGGTTCTATTATGAAAAGAAAGAAAAAAAGTTGACTTTTAATCTTGGTATTTTTAAAACCTGAATGTAATCGTACTGCATCTTAAATAGAATATATGCAAACGAGCTAACCTGAGTAAGATGTCGCTTGCATTTATATAGCTACGTACTGCCAGTGACGGTGCTCAAACAATCCGAATGAAATACATAGATCATTATTGGAACACGGCACAGAATCTATATTCCATATTCTTATAAGTGATGATACTTATATAAGGCGTAACCAACACTGCTTCTGATGAATTGATATCCCTCGTTATGTCTTTTATCAACTATTTTTGATCGGAATCCCTGAGTAACAATTTATAGATAAGGATTAGCTGATAATAGCCAATTGTATGCCTAATCATGTTCGATGTTGTACGTCAAAAACCTCCGTTTAATTAATCACTAAATAAGGAAAATGCCAATGAACCATCCCGAGAAAAATGTTGTATGTCAAAGACAGCACTTAACAATTGGAGTGTATCAAATAAGATTGGAACCATACATGGATATCGAATAGCCGATATCTTTATTACAAAAAACGTTCATATAACTTATAACCGAAACTGCTGCTGATAACTGGATGTCACTTCCATCCAAGTGGGCCTCGTAGTTAATAATGAAGTGGATGATTATTCCTCGTCGACATTTCTTTTGATCAATTCACTCGAATTTTAGATTAAAAGATTGTGGTTAATCTTTTTTTTTTCTTGAAACCTGTATTTACTCATATTGGATTTCAATAGAATATATGCAAATGAACTATCCTGAGCAATGCTGCTTACGTGTTTGTTGTTACATAATACCATGGACGGTACTACAATTCATTGAAATGGAACAATACGCATTATCTATATTCCATATTTTATAAATAACAATCCTTACGCAAGGGCATCTGGCCAATGCTGATTGGAGAATCCCAATTCATGGACGGGGGAAATAACAGTAATGAATGACATCGTTCATAGTATAAAATAGCTGAAACATTCGTCTGTATGACGACTATCTGTCTCAGTAATTAACGGTAACCGACCATGTGTCTAACTTGCATATTTCACACCTTGTAAAATGATAGGTGTTCAAGCTCAAGTGAAACCAAGATTTCTAATGTTCATTTTTGCAAGTAAGGTAATCTCTTTTTAATTTACTAGAGGTATCATTATAAATTGTTTAATGATTATATGAACAGACGATTTCTCACAGGGTTATTAGAGTTTCAACCAAGAAAAAAATGTAAGTGTTCTCTATTTGTAACTTTATATCTTTATAATGATGTAAGGTCTATCACTGAGAAAATGATATGATCTCATTCTTTCACTCAGTCATCTCAATATAATTCACCAGATTTCTGTCACTCAATGTTGGCTAAATTCAAATACAGCCCTCAGCTATAACGAAAAATTTTTTGTGGTCAGCGCTAGGACCCCGGAACATTTATTTTGTGGTGGGATTAATTTACAATTGATGTTTGAGCCAAATTAATTATTTTTTATTTCCTTTGGTCACCTTGATGCCTGGGTAAACTTTTTACCAATACTTTAAATAGTTACGCGAAACATCTGTCGCTGTTATAGCAAAACACATATAAAGCCACCAACCTGTCTGCAGTTTCAAGCAGGACCCTGGAACATGCTTTTTGCATATCGAGGAATGGGAATTCCAAAGAGAAATCTTGGGTTTGTATTCGTGCACAGCCCGATGAAATGATCTGATTTCCATGTGTCTATCCAAATAAAAAATGTTAAAAGGTGGATTTCATTTATGTACTCATGACCTCAAAGTAGCCAAAATCTTGCATTGTAACAAAGTTTACAGGACCAATGTAAACCCATCAAAACAGGGAACTTGTCGGAAACCTTGCTGTAGAGAAGGTTTTCTGCTACTATACATAATATATTGATAATATATGTATGTATAGACACACACATATATATGCATGTAATATATATATATATATATATATGTATATATACATTTACACACACACACACACATATATATCTATATATATGCGTATATTTGTGCGTAAGAGAGAGAGAGAGAGAGAGAGAGTGAGAGAAAGGGAGAGAGAGAATTCAATGATAAAAATCGACTCTTTACTGCTTGAAAATATATTTTAGTTTATTCTAGTTCATTACGCTGTAGCTACCTATAATTGTGTATTGATCATTTTTCAAATAGTACAATTTCAATGGCTTATCAACTGGATACTCGGCTTGATGACATCTCAAGGCTGTAAACATCTATTTCTAAAATAAGTAGATAGTTTGAGTCTCCTTGTGTGCAATCATTTGATTCATCTCTAAGGTTTTAAGTGTACGCGTCGTGAGTAAATATATTTTGATATTGTTTTGTTCAAATACATTGAAATCAGGCATTTAGAAAATATGTTCTATAAAGCGAAGTTCTCTGAACCGGCATTAAAAAAATTGTGACTGATTTTTAACCTTCCTTCCGTTGAAATTAAAAGTAACTAAAAAATACTATGATACGAAAATGATAAAATAGGATAATAACTCCTAATATTTTGCCTAATAAAAATTAATCTAACAAATGTATCATTCCAATGTGTTTGATTTCTTTGCTTGTTGACTTATATTCACTCGTACACCAAAATGATGTTTTCCTCAGACTTAATAATTTTTGAATGTTTGGAATAAGCTTTATCATAGCATTATTTTTTTTAATGTTTTCCAGAAAATATAAGGTTTCAACGAATGCCAAAGATAGATATTCAGTTTTTTTCCCCCGAGGACTAGAGGAAATTGAATCACAAATAGAGAAAAATACTTTAATGCTGCGTCGGCACACAGAAAATACACAAATATATTCATCAGCGTTGACCTTGAATCGATATATTTTGATTGGTATCAATACAACTGATATAGATATGATGTTCATACAACATTCAACAAGTGTACTTTAGCGTGGTACACAGAATAACGAGCTCGTGTTGCAGATCATTACTTTTATACTGAGCATGATCCTCACTGTGTGCAATGAGTCTGGCATACTAAGGTAAGCCTGGCATACCAAGCTATACCTGACAAACGGACCTGGTGTCTACCCTTGGAGCCATGGTGAGTAGATCAGTCTCAGAGAACATTAATACCGTATTGAGTTCGTTTCCCATTAGTTATCTCATGCTAGACTACGCTTGGTAAATAAGAGTCTACCATGGTGCAATGATCAACAAAGAAATTATGTCCATCATTACTGCAGTGAAGAGATCGATCTCTCCTGGTTGCTTGGCCTTGTTCCATATTGATATTTGTAGAGTGTACATTCGTTCTTTAGTCGACTTTTAAAATAAACTTTCTTATGAATTGCAACGTCTGCTTCTTTTAAATGTCATTTTTGTAATTTCTCAACACTTTAGGAGGCTATTCAATGGTGTCGACTCATACAAATCGAGACACAATTTTTCTTTTTTTAAAAGTATCTCATTGTTCTCTCATCACATCTCACAAAAAGTATCAGCTCGATAAAGGGAGAAACTCTTACTTGATACCCCTCTGGCTATCTAAAGAAGATGTATGATCATTACAAAAATTTATTGACTATAGAAATCCAAGTCAATCTAAGTAACCATCACGTTCGAGAAGCCTTTCAGCCTTTCAATCCCTCTTTGAGAAAATCGAAATTACAGATCGGTCAGAGGTCCTTCTGGTTGATCGACCTTTTAAGATAAAATATATTTCTTTTTTGACGATTCCTCACATTCTTTTTATTGATGAATGGTTATGACGGGAGGATGATAGAGAGAAAGCTTTTTAGTTATATACTTTATTATATACACACACTTAATTATTTGCATTTATCGTACTAATTTCCAGAAAGGCTAAGACATATGCAACAATAACATCAGAAATGAAAACAATGAGAGCAAAATCAATGACACAGAACTGGAGGAAGTAGACCACTACATCTACATGGGACAACAGATCTCGATGAGACCCTCTAAAGAGGAGGAAATCAAACGAAGAGTCACTTTGGGATGGCAAGCTTTCCGCAGAGCAAGCTCAACTTTCAAAAACCAGATGATCCCAATAATCCTAAAAAGAAGAGTGTGCAACCAATGCATCCTCCCTTTAGTCACTCATGGAGCTGAAACATTGGACCTTACCGAGGGACAGAACCGCTAATTGAGAACCATGCAACGTGCTCATGGAAGAATTATTCTCAACTTCACATAGAGAGATCACATGACATTGCAATAAATCTGGGAGGAGTCAGGAGTCAGGAACATAGTGGAATTAATGAGAAAACTTGAATGGCAATGGGCTGGCCGTGTGGCAAGACAACCGATGGACATCACGACTCATAACGTGGATCCCCAGAGATCACATGCCCAACTGAGGCTGGCAGAGTATTATATGGAGGGACGAACTGGACAAATTCAGGAAGAACTGTCTCCACGATGCCCATGATAGAGAAGTGTGGCGAATTCTTGGGAAGGTCTATGTCAAACAACGGATGTTAAAAGATTAATAATGATTAGCCACGAATAAATGACGGATGATGATGATGATTATGATGATGATGATGACTGTAGTATTGGAAAATTTTACATCTTTACAGTATGAAGACTATCGTGAATATATTTCATTATCAATCCTACATATATATATATATATATATATATATATATATATATATATATATATATGTATATATATATATATATATATATATATGTATATATGTATATATATATATATATATATATATATATATATATATATATATATATATATATATATTTCTCTCTCCATATACATACAGACTCTGGCAGTTAGGAAATTAGTATCGAAGATCATTGTTTATGTGAAAAGTTTGATTCCCACTGGGATTGAATTAGGTTTAGTTTGTGAGACTGGCTTGTTGAACAGTGTCTTGAGGCTAAGTGAGCCAGATTGACACATACGCACACAATAGAATTATCGATAGAGGAATATTTGCTTTGTTTCTTCTTCAAGATATCCTCTAATACACATGTGTACAAATATGATTGAGGTTATGCACTCAGCAAAGGTTAACAAAAGCAAAATATACATAAAGAGATCCCTACGAAAATAAGGCCTCTGTTTCAAAAATCAAACGATGTGAGGTATGAAAGAACATTTATATATAATTAGCTATAATAATATCCTATGTAAAACAACAAATTATACATATCATTAAACGGTACTTGGAATAACATAAAAGTAGATTTTGAAATCTTGACATAAAAGGGAGTGGTGTTTGATAACAAATATTTGGATGTATAATGATGTAGTTTTGGCAGAATTCTTTCCTTCTTTAGTGTTCAAAACTGTGAAATTCTTTCTGATGCGCGTCAAAATATTATGCAAATATATTTCCCTATTCTGAATTCTGATAAAATGGAAGAATTTCCCTATTTCTTTCATACAAATATTCGTACATAATTATCATGCAATATACATACTGAACTTTAATGTACAGGTGGTTAAAAATACTGGGTATTCTTTTTTAATAATCCAATTTTCATCGGGCCAGATTGTTAATCGTGGATAGAAAACACGATGATAAACTAAATTATATAATCATTAAATCATCAAAAAGTTCACCGAATTAAGACAGCTATGAAAACTCATGCCCATGAAACACTGTCGCCAATAAATTGCTGGCTTATTTTTTTGAATACGAAAATCCCGGTAGAAATCATTTACTTTGAAATGTGAACTCTTTGCCCACGAATCACTGATATTAATTGATCATCCATTGATTTTGTTGAATTTTTAATCGTTTCAGGCGTAATAACTTCCTTTCTTACCATACGTCGTCTCAGGTGACAAACTGATACCCATACTACACCCCCCTCAGGATACCCCTGGGAGTTTTTATTTGGTAGGAAATTGTTATCAGTCCATCAATCTACCATTTCTGAAACCTATTCTAGTCAGGTAGTCGACTTTTGCATACGTAGTGTATGAAAAGGCATCGTCTTGCATGCAGATAAGTTTAGTACCCAGGCCGAAGGACATTTTATGAACCAAGACTGAAAATTCAGTACGAGCTAGGGAAATCGTTTTTATCGAACTTGATGCATGCAAAGTCCCAACCAACACGTCAACAGCAATTTTAAATGAAAGCAACACTCCTGCACCACTTTCCTGACATTTCGTCGTACCGGACGCTTCTTTCCCTTTGCAACGCAGCCTGCACCCCATCTATCGACCTGGTCAGTGCTACTCCGGCATTATTCAGTAAAAAGGACAACATTGAAGTCAATTTGCAAATACTTCCCTAACCCAAAGGCGGTTGAATATCAAGCCTGACACATTTTGCAACATGACTGAGAAGTCAGCAGCGAAATGATCCAGACACGTTACCTCGATTAACCTCCTCGAATATAGTTTGACTGCCCAGGGCTGTTTATTCGCGACAATGCGCTTAATTCGTAGCATTTCCTGTTGTGTTATTTCTCTGGACTTGCCCTCATCTAATGGTGTACGTGGTTCAAAAAAGGTACTACCTTTTCAAGGATTGTACTGCTTTTTCACATGAATGTGTTAATTGGTATCCATTCAAATGTTTTATATTGATCGAGAATCTATCAGAATATAACTTTCCTGGACATTCTAATAGAAAAGCGATTAAAGACGCATATCAGACACAATTTCAACCCCCCAAAATCATTTTTTTAAATGAGACCTGAACTTAATATTGATTGAATTCTTTATATTCCAGGGGGTTATTCAAGAATTTTAAATCCACGTCGCAACTAATACCGAAAATTTTTTTTCGAAACCAAAAATTGTTGGAAAAGACTTTATCTAAGGCCTGATTACCGTAAAAGCGAGCGTATGGATCAACCTCCAAAATTAAGTTTGATTCAAGGTCAGTACCAAAGTCCCCGTTGACTCTCCCAAATGAGGTAGCTCTGCATTTGTCTGTATTTGAAGTCCTTGCAGCCTGAACGAACTAATATGATCCATTTATGTACTAATCTGTGCAGTAATCTGTAAAATTCTTGTTTCTGTAAAGAAATCATACATTTTAAAATGTCAGTTCACTATTTCCTATGAAATTGGTTGATATCTTACAAGACAGACTTCTGTTCCTTGTTACTAGGAAGTGGTGATTAAGAAAAAGAGATTCCTAAAAATATCATTTACTTAAAAAAAAAATGATGGAAATTATCTGGTTGTTCCAATACAATGAATGGATCTACTGGAAAAAAAAGGTGAGATAATATTATTAACTGGCAGGATTTGCAGAAAAATAAGTGATGTTTTCTTTTCGTTTGTCAAGTTTTTTTTTCTCTCAACTATTTATATATCTTTAATTATATTTCTTTCATTCTCTTAATATCACTTTCTGAACAAACATACACAAACAAAAGCACACACACTCGCGCACACATGTATAGACGTATATACTGTAAACATTTATATTACATACAAAAAACAAACCCACGTATTCACACACGTGCATATAAGTACGCGTATAAACACACGTACACATGAAAATATGTACACACATGCACATATATATGCATACACACAAACACAAACAACACATACGCACTCTCACATAACTATGTATATATACGCATTTTTCTCGCTCACACATACGTAAAAAAAAGCGAAGGCATGCATCCAAATGCAAAAATGCATGTATACACATGTATGCACTAGAACATGAACACACTCGCATGCAACTACATTCACATACAAATGTGTACACGTATACACGTATTTCGACATATGTACAAAAAAACATGCTTGCATGTGCACACATTCACCACTCTCTCTTTCTCTCTCTCTCTATACATATACATTTATATGATGAACTCTCCCGTTGATTCTGTCGTATGAGGGATCCAAAAAGTGGAACGACCAGCCACTGGATTATAGTGAAGGCAGCTGACTAGACCACTGTCACTCGTACCCCTCACGCAACTACAACGATGAACACAGCATGACACGAGTGAGACAAGGTCGCAGCATTGCAGCTACAGGTACTGTCCATCCGAGGGCTTCCGCACAGTTTCCTCTCCCAATTTCACTCACAAGGCTTGGTTGACCTGTGGCTGTGGTAAGGACACTTGCCAAAGGACCCCCCCCCCGTGTTAGAATTCAACTCTCACCGAAATTTAAATTCCACCAGGATTCAAACCCTGGGCTTTGCAAGTCCAAGTCTGCAACTTGGACCACCCAGCCATACGGCCACTAATATATATATATATATATATATATATATATATATATATATATATATATATATATATATATATATATATATATATATACATATATATATATATATATATATACATACACAAAAACAAACACACATACGCATATACACAAGCATGTATGCAAACACAAGCAAACAAACTCTCATACGTACACGTGCATATATGAGTACAAGCATTCACACACTCACATACTCACAAACATACATACATAATATATATATATATATATATATATATATATATATATATATATATATATATATATATATCCTCACACAAGAGGAAAGACGTTGAGACAGGACTAACTTTGAGTAAACCGTGTATGGAATGGCTTTGAAATCTTATTGTCATACAATTTCTCGCTGATGGTTGAGTTGTCAAGCCGTACAATGTAGTAGTGGTTGTATGAAGACATACAATCGTTGGATGAAACGCATGGTGTATTTCTAAGAGTTTTTTTTTAATTTTCGTAAGCTCTGAAAACAACTTTTTTGTATACGTTCTTTCCCAAGTATTTTCTTTCATTCAATTCTCTCTTCTCTCTCTCTCTTTCCCTTATTTCAATATTTCCCGTCTTTTCACTCCGTCTATCTCATTCTCCTGGTTCTCCCTCCCTCTCCCTTCCCTCAGGTATGGTCCTCTCCGTTTATTCAATTTGACAACTACAATTGACTGTAGGCCTCTGTAATGAGATTGCAACCGCTAAGTAATATTCTTGAACTCTTATCGTGCATTTTGTTGTTGGGAACCCCTCATTCCTTTCCAAGTCAAAAGGGATTTTCTACTTCGACGCTGAAATGCGAAAATATACTTTTATAATCATTTTAGCGGCATAGAAAAACTTGAGGATGTGTATGTAAGAACTTTCGGTTTTCAGTTGTAATCCTCGCTAGAGATTTAGGAAAATTACGTGAATATATTGATTGAAAGGTAGCACTCAGTCAATACTTCAGTTACTTAATACTTTCTTTGTTGAATCTGATGAGAGTATATGGTGGAGGATTTCGAGCAGGAAATATGAATTCAGTTCATATCAGACCCTTTTGATTCTCTAGGATTCAAGATAATTGCTTTTATATAATATTTTGGCATCTTAAAAGAATTTATCTCGATTTCTTTAAATTTACTGAAAGTGCATCTTGATCCTCTTCTCTTCTGTTCATTCCAAATCTGGTATTTTTTTTGTGTGGATTTTGTGAAACAAATTCTGATTGGGTATAATAGTTTCATGAGCCAGTCCTAACTCAGAAAATGTGAAAAAATCATTAAACGTAATGATCAATTGAAAACGAATGATCATAACGGAATTGACAGAATTTAGAAATCTCTTGGTAGAAAAGAATGCAATGTATCAGCGGACTAAATAACGATATTATACTGTCATAAGCATTACTTTTTGTTCACATGTGGTTCTCATTGAAGACGACAAAAAATGTCTGAATCTGATTTCGTTTTGCAGAAATAGTAAGTTATGGCTTATGCAATATTTCTTATTGATTGATAAAGCATTGTAACCCAAAGATATTTCGCCCATAAGTGTCATCTGTACAGAAATATACTATCTTCATCATATCATTATGCAGCCACAGTCAGTTGAGATTCAATGTACTTTTGACAGTGTGCTTCCATTTCCGATGTAAGAAACCCTGAATAGATAGTTCACGCATGGAAAAAAAAAAAGAATTTTTGTGGTGAGTGTTTCGTTTAATAATTTATTAGGGATATTTCTTTTATGAATGATATACAGTTTTTATCCAGAATTCGTTTTTGATATCAAAATCATGGTGGGAATAAAACCAGGGGAAAGAAACAAAATTAGCTAAGTTGAAGAAAAAAATACCAAGTTGGAGTGAAAACTGACGAATCCATCCTGCTAATCTGATTTATTCTTTTGCAAATTTGGACGGGCTTCCGATGCAAACACCTTTTCATGAAGATACAAATCATCTTTTGTTGTTAAAAGCTTGGTTCTGGCAATCATTGGTGTTTTTATTTTGTCAAACATCTCACTGCAACGATGGTTGAAATTTTGAAGGACGTGCAAAAAGAATGTTTTGTATATTTTTTGTATAATACTTGAACATCTCTATTTCATTATTATTATTATTACTATTATTATTATTATTATTATTATAATAATTATTATTATTATTATAATTATTATTATTATTATTATTATTATTATTATTATTATTATTATTATTATCATTATCATTATTATTGTTATTATCATTATCATTTGCAGCAATCTCACACCAGTTGCCTGGTGGTAACCGCTGGAGTTTGAGTGATAGCAAGTCTCCTCAAGTCTCCAGCTCTCCTCTCTTAGTACTCATAGGTCGCAGTGATACAGCGATTTACAGTTTCACACCGGTTGCCTAGTGGTTATTGCTGAAGGCTGAGTGACAATAAATCTTTTCAGGTCTTCAGCTAATGTCTCCTCTCTCTTTTGCCTATCATGTCAGTGCTACAATTTGAGTTTCCGCTTTCATTTCCCTTTCTCTGTTGGGTCACTATTGACAGTTAGTGTTGCAGTCCTTATATTTCTAGCACTTTCCTCAGTATCATTCATGGACTCCTAGGTATTTGTATCGGTCTCTTGCAGTCAATGCTCTAATCTTGCTGTTGTCCAGGAGTTCGATTCTGTCAGTCATTATAAGCCTCCCTTTGTGCATTACCATGATTGCGCATTTTTCTATTCCAAATTCCATTCCGATGTCCTCACTGTATTATTTTATTTCGTTGAACAGAGTCTCAAGCTCTCCCCTGTGTTTTGCAAACAATGTTTTTTTAAATTATCATCATCATCATCATCATCATCGTCATCATCATCATCATTATCATTATTACTATCATCATCATCATCATCATCATCATCATCATCATCATCATCATCATCATCATCATCATCATCATCATCATCCTCATCCTCATCCTCATCCTCCTCCTCCTCCTCCTTTCTCCACACAGGCGACATTTGCAGTTTGTTTGGGTAACGCTGTCTCTCCTAAGGACCTAGCTTGTCCTTATTCATTCGTTCTGGTCTTCCACAATGAACAATTCTGTTTCTCTCTTTAAATTTCCTTCGCACAACCATGTCCACGATATCTCGTCTAAGACATTATGTCTTTTAAATTCCCGGAATGGTTTTATTTCTTTTTCCACTCTTATTTTCTCGAATTAATGTAATAATAAAAATCGATCAACATTTGATAGTTATTGCAATTTATCTATGCGAGTCTGTTAATCTTGACGGATTTTAGAAGAGCAAAATGATATTTAGACAAGGAAAATTATCAATGATAAGAGTTTTGACGATGCAACGAGTGGACAATTATAATTGAAGAATGCAATTCATGCTTCATTTCCTCTATGAATATACTTATGATACGCTCCGTGAGCCAGACAGTAATTTGCTTGCTAATTAAATACTTCAATATACGGATAATTACCTGTTCATTGTTTATTTTGTGATGGGGGACATAGGTGTACGGGCAAGGGGATGCGGGGAACAACTGCACCGCTCCTCAACAAATTCGACTGGACAGTTGTGTTTTGTTCGTTAGGAAAGCAGATAATATTTCTTTCAAATTGCGTGTTTTACGATCCGTACTGTGTATTGTCAATAGATAAAAAGACTTGACAGAGGAAATTAGTATCTATGTTTTTAATCCGTGTGAACATTCGAAAAAATCAAACCCTCTCAGCCCCCTTGTAATCCGTGGGGAATTTGGGGAAAAATTAAGTCCCTCTTAAATTTACCTCTAGTGCAGATACATTAGAAAACGTCAACTAAAACTGTCACCAAATCTGTCCACATTTTTTCAGTCTTTCTGGCTAGTGGGATTGCTATGTATGTATCGTGCATAGAGGCAGCACCAATGGAGCTACAGGGTGGAATATTTAAAGATTAACTACTTAATATGTCTCGAGTGGGGGAGGGTCAAATTTGCAATGTAAGTTTATCTTAAATTGATAGCTTAGTTCACGTCCATCATCGTTCACACTTGCTTTTAAAAAATGCAGACTACTGATCACTGCCCAACAGAGGGCGAAATATATATATCTTATTCATTGATATCTGGATGTTTTGATTGATCATCCCAATATAGCATACTGCCAAATGACGTTGGTCACAAAACGGTTTCAGATAATCGAGTAAGCATACTTGTGTAAGGTCTAGGCAAGCCTTCCGTGCAAAAAAACAGTCTTTTATTCTTTCTTATGTTACTATTTTTTGATTCATTTATTCAATGATTTAAAAAAAAGGGAATGATATGACTTAATGTGACGTACAAAGTAAGTATATCTATCTCTCATTGTCCATTCCCTATGTTGTATATCTCTCTTTTCACCAAGGTTTCCTCTCTATTATTACGTCTCCTCTTATCCACCTATTAAAATCTGGTCTCAACAAGTAATTTTCCTGTTCTTAAAACTGTTGACTCACGTCGCAATTTATTAATGCATCATTGATCATACTCTTGAATATGAAAACCTAATGATAATATCCATCCATCTATCTATATACCAGTTTACCCATCTCCTCTCTGTTCCTTTCTTGCTCTCTTCATCTATCTATCTATTCATGGATGTTTATGTTAACATTATGTGTGCGTGAGCTTACGCATACGAGTAGTATCTTTTGGAGTACACTTCCGACGATTAACCATCCAAAACTTTTCAACACAAAACCTTTTCAACCAAAGGAATGAAAATGATCTTTTTGCTGCTATTTGTTCTTCAGAAACAAAAACTTCTCTAACTCAAAAATGTATACCAATATGTTCATGCAATTACAAATAATGACCATTTTACATATATGGTGTCTGTTTCCTCGATGACAAACATAACCAACTTTTCCATTCCATTCATTCCCCTCCTATTATTTTATAGAAATGGTTCCTTCCTTTTGTGGGCTCTGAGATGGCTTTTACGGTCTGCAAATTCTAAATGTTTTTTTTTTTAAAATATCGAACAACCATAGCCACCAGAGATGGTGGAAGGCTTCTATCCTGTACACTTTTTTTGTAATATTATATTATAGTTTTCGTGTAAGAATGTTTTGCTACGATAATCTTGTACTTGATATCCCTAAGCAAAAAGATCTCTTTTTCAATTATAGCGTAGAATTTTCGGAAACGTAAAGATAATTTTTGGATAAGTAATTGATAGAATTTTGGTTCAATGATATCCATGTCCGATTTCACTGCAGGTCGCCACTTAGTCTAGAGTGCTGAATTAGCTGTGGGGATAATCAAAGATGGCGAAGTGTTCAATCCCTTTTATATGTACATGTCATCAATACTCTACTAAGCCATTCTAATAATGTTTTTAACATTTCTTCTACCTTTATTAGGCCTATTCTGAGGGGCTTATAAATAAATATATTTTTGTTTTTACTCTATAGAAGCTTGGCAGTAGAAAACGCCAGCGGTGTCATGAATAGAGTTTATTCTGGCCAATTTTATTCTTAGATGGAATTTATTTACATAGCTTCAAATTTTGACGTTGTTCAATCAATGACAGTGATGACGATTAATACACACACACATATATATATATATATATATATATATATATATATATATATATACATATATATATATATATATATATTAATGTAAATAAACTGTATCAAAAGTGGGACAGTATGTATTTTGAATGTCTTAAAAGTATTGTACGCTCTTTTTAAAACAATCTAATCGTCTGTAAAAAAAGAAGAAGAGGTACTATATATGCTTTTGAAATATTGAATCTTAATTTAGAAAATAGGAATAGATTCCAACAAAAGAAGGACAATAATTTTCAATTTAGATATAAATAGACAGCAAAATAGAAAAAGAAAAAGTATTTCTAATCTGAAAAGGTATCACATCTTTTTCAAATGTTCATCCACAATAATAGGAGAAGGAGGAAATGTATTTTAAATGTTTTTGAAATGTTGAAAGTTCTTAGAATAAAAGAAAATAGTCAATCAGATGACAGGGGATTAATCTTATCAAATATTGTGTCTTTTCCTTTTTAATGCAAATAAACAATAACAAAAATAAGAGAAATATGTATTTTTATGTAAGGAACCATTTCAATTAACCAATATTGTGGCTTAAAATACTAATTTGGATGTACTAAAATTCATGCAGGCAATATTTTGTGCTTTTGTCACTCTATAAGCGAATTTTATCAGTTCCATGCCTAAAAATGAAAGAGTGCATACTAATAAAAAATCTTAAAAGTAAAATGTATATGATTAATCATAAAGAAATAAAGTATCTTAGTACATCTCTCTTAGTCTCTCTCTCTCTCTCTCTCTCTCTCTCTCTCTCTCTCTATATATATATATATATATATATATATACACACACATATATATATATATATATATATATATATATATGTATATATAGTGTGTGTGTTTGTGTGTTTGTGTGTATATATAGATATATATATATATTTATGTATACACACACACACACACACACACACACACACACACACACACACACATATATATATATATATATATATATATATATATATATAGTGTGTGTGTGGTTGTGTGTTTGTGTGTGCATAGAATGGATGCTTTGGGAACATGACCTCCTCCCCTTGCTTGATTCAATATAAAAAGTGCCCTTTTGGTCAAAATATCAATATTTTTTAATAAAAAGTAGGACAGAAATATTGCATGAGATTTAATGAAATTTCAGAATATCTACCACGTACAATGTAACATTCATCTTTGTGTGAATGCATATATGTAGCAAATATGGCATTGCAAATTTTTTTTTTCAAAAACATAAGTGAGGTCCCATTTTTCCAACTTGACCCTTCAGACTCCATGCATATCTCCCTCTCTCTCACATATACACACACAAGGACACACACTGACACACAGACACACACAGACACACAGACACAGACATATATATATATATATATATATATATATATATATACGGAACTGGATGATCAGTAAGGCTGAATTTAAGCGATATGTATATTTACACAATAATTCCCCATCCACCAGAGTGCTCTCTTCCTATATATACAGCTGAAGCAAAAGTTATGTTTTAGCTAAAGTCAATGAATTTGCTTCATGATTTGTAGAAAAAACAATTCATTCAAATTGAAGCTCGACTTTTGCTTTCATAGTTTGTGTTATTGAATTCATATTAAATGTAACATTGCTGCTTAGGGTTAAATCATTGATGATCAAGAATTTTTTTCTTGCTAAGGTTATCGAAAGAAGTAAACTTACTGCTTCAAAGTTATGTCAACATTTCAATGATTATTTTTTAAAACGATTGACACTGAACAAAGAGTTGAAATGTTAGCGTTTGGCACAATAAAAATAGAAAGTGACATAACTATTGTTCCATATCAATCAAAAATGTCACTTTAAAAATATTTATTCAAGTTCATAATCGATTTCAGGAGTATACTACACTGTTTCTCAAAGCTAATCAGATTCCCTAGTAGGATATCATTTGCTTTGAGGTTAGCAGTTGATATATTTGTGTCTGTATCAACGTACATTAAAGTAAATTCATATAGTTTATTGATGATTGGCCATCAAGTTTCATCGGAGTGAACGGGGGCAAGATTAGAGTAAAAGTTCAAGCTCTGAAAGGGAATAGAAGGAAAATCAATTCGTTAAAACGGAATATTTCAAATAACACTTTCAAAAAAGGTGATAAAAATAGCGTGGAGTCAGGGTGTCTGAAACGAAGTGAAGAGTGAGTGTGGTTGAGGGAAATAAACATTGTAATCAAAGACCCAAGATAAGAATATTTGAACGGAGGTCGGATGATATTCGTGGGGCAATAAATAATTGGTCAAAGGTAGGTTTCAATTTTGATAAATTTACTTGGGATGTATAATTCAACATAGGTTCCATATTACGTTCTATGAACGGTGAAAATAGAGCAATTCTGTTCCATCGTCATATCTCAATCAAAACTTAAGCTACAGGTTATCCTTTCATTCCATATGATGAGAAAATGTTACTGAACATTGAAGGCAATCAAATTCTGCTGATCGTAGCCAACGGAATTTTGCTGACCATATTCAAATAGTGTCAGTGCCTTAATTCCATTTTTTTTTACGTCTACCAAAAATAATTGAACTTACTGAATGAAAAACTGCATGGTTTCTTAGTCTATTGAAGCCAAAAAAAAAAAAGAACATAGAGAAAAAATAGATCTGATTCAGTATCAAATTATGTTGATGGGAATTATCGATTGGCGTATCGTGTTTACCAAAGAAAGGTGGACACATCAGTATAGGACATAAAACTATGTAAAATAGATTGGATTGATAAAATATTAAAAGAACTTGTAGCTTGTGAAGTTTTTTTTACTGAAAAAAAATCAAGTGCATAACTATAGAAATTGGATATGAAGAGATATTGTGATATTTATAACAAATTATCTCTTTTCCAGTTAAATTTTTTTGTAGGACACAATGTATTTGCATGCTTTCAATGAAGATACATTTAGTTCATTTAGTCTTTATCGTAAATTTTGGATAATGTTATTCATGAGGTAATTTCGATTGTTGTACTTTACTGCAGATATCTTTTGTCGTTGTACTTTTATGGTCAGATTTATTTGTTTTGTGCTCGCAAAGAGCCTCTCGGTTGCAGAGTTAATGGACTTTACCAAATGAACTAAACATAATGACTGTCCCTCGATGCTGAAAATTAGAATAGGTGCTCACATCAAATGGTATTTGGGCCGCACATGAGGAAAAAAAGAATGAGGAGACCCTATGTAATTACTGAAAATGCTTCTCTATCTGCTATGAAAATTGCGTGGTGAGGGTACCGCTCCTGTTTATGGTGGGGAAAATTATGATTCAGATGACAGCCCAATTTTACATTCTATCGTGTTTGGATCGTCATCATCATCATCATCATCATCATGATCATCGGCAGCAGCATTGTAGTGTTTGTCTTGGTCTTTCCATAGAATTTTCCTGACCTTCCGATTTTAGGGGTAGTAGCAACGATGTCTCTGGAACCAATCCAAGTTGTCACACCATCTTATTTTCTGTTGGTCATTTTTTTTTTTTGCATATGATCTCTGAGTATCCATGCTGAAGGTCATGATGTCTCATGGTTATCTGATTCTAGAAACATAGATATAATATATCTGGTTTTTCCTTGATATACTGTGCTGTCTTATGATCTGTCCGTGACACTGAGCATGATCCTTTCATGTGCACGTTGCATTGTTCTCAGCTTGAGAGCCAATCTTTTCATTATGTTCCATATTTCAGCTCCATAGATGAATATCGGGACGACTCATTAACTGTCGGCTCTCCTTTTGAAAAAAACTTATAACACATTTCTGATCTTGCATTAACTTCCTAAGTTAAATGTTGCAAACGTAGGGTGGATCTTTGTTTTCTTTTGCAGATTTTATGGAGATTTCTTATCCCAGTTGCGTTTATATAACTTACTGGGGAACAATGGAACAGTGAGTCTGAATGAGTAGCCAGAGCCCATTCAGCGGCGATGGGAAGAAGCAGCCTCTGGTGTAAGAAAACGTATTTGGTCTCCTTCCTCCTGCAAGCAGGCAGTTGAAAAAACAGAATGATGTGATGTTACCTTTCTCACCGTCGTAAATAAACTGAAAAGATAGCAAACTCGGATACAAGACAGGAAGATTAGGTTTAATTCCACTCACCACGGATAAGTAGTAGAACTTTTGTTTCAAAACTTGAAAGAAAGACCTGAAAATCCAACTCTTCTCTCGTGCAACGCTACAGCGAGTTCTGTATATTATATATATATAAAGAGCAGTGGGTAAAATGGACGTCATTTCTGTTGTTTTCTGATATGAATATTTGGGTTATCCTTCGGTCCATACACGGAAACACTTATATACTCGGAAGAATGAATTGTAGTATTTCTTTGGTTTACATTTGTCTTTTTCGGATTTTCAAAAATGTATGTGCGTATACGTGCACAGATATATTCTCACTCAATGAAACTAAAGATCACTGAAAGCTGCTTCATAAATGAACTCATTATATAATTGTTTTAAAAAATTTTAGCGTCAATTATATTCTTATTCACAAAGTGTTTGAATTACTTGGTGATTGTTCATGATTATGAAAGATGTAATAATAACATTTTCAAGACCTTTCCCAATATGTAATGTTTATTGTAGGGAAGATAACATGCGATCCTGTTTAATTGCCGATTTATTATATAAATGCTTATGTTAGGTTGGGTTTGGTTGAAATGGTTTACCTATCATGATAACTATTCAATGATGATATCTGTTTGATACATTTGAAATAAGAATCAAACTACTTAAACTCTTATTTCTATTAATATTCGGACCATCCTCATCTTGGTTGTTTTTCATACAACGTCTCAGCCGTTGTACACTACGGCCTTCATCATGTAGTTCCCCACATCTACCAGATTATACCTGATGAAGGCCGTAGAGTACAACGACCGAAACGTTGTATGAAAAAACAACCAAGGATGGTCTGAATATTAATAAAAATAATTATAATACCTCATCTCAAAATTTCAGAGATATACTACTTAAAGTCTATTAAAATTTTCAGGTTGTAAGAATGGCGGACAACCGATGGACATCACAATTTATGACATGAATCCCCAGAGATCACATGCACCTCAGATATCAGCTGAATACAATAGACGGAATAGAAAAATTCAGAAAGTACTGTTTCGGCAACGCTTGCGAAAGAGAGATCTAATGAATACAGGGAAAAGTTTTTGTCCAATATTGGACGATCAAAGATTGATGATGATGATGACGGAGATTAATAAATCAAACTGAATGTATGCTTTGTTGAACTGATTGCTATAGATTGTGTTTCCTCTTGCGTACACTTCCTGATTTGAATATTCAAAACCTAACCATACTTACAACCCTTTATGTTTGATTAAATAAAAGCAGTACTTAATATATGTGTCCTGTAAACCTCTGGGTGGTTGTAAAAGCTACATGCTCACCTCTACCTCTTAGTCTTTGTCGATATAAATCTGCCTTTTATGTATAGTTTGTTGTATCCTCAAAATTTATTGCCATGAAACTCACAAATATCAAGTGCTCCAAAAAATTAAACTTAAAGGACGTACTTTTTTTGTATTCAAAGAAATATTACCACTCATAAAACTGATGATATATTACCGACAAAGCTAATTCTGAACTTCAGACTTTGAGGTGACTTGCACTGCAATCAAACGGGATAACATCACACAAAATAAACTATCATTTACATATCCAAAAAGCAACTTAACGTTACTGAAAATTTTACGCTTTGATCGAAAAAAGAGATCTTTTTTGCTTAGGGATATCAAGTGCAACATTAGAACTTTCCTGAAAAAGTGTGTCCACTTTCTCATTACATTTAATGTTTATCGAATGTGTTGTCCAGGAAAATCTATTTTAAAGATAAGCATCTAAAAGCAGTGCTAGGGAGAGCTTTTAAGAACTCTGAGGCAGAATGAAGTTGCAAACATAAATACCATACGATATATTTAAGTAGGTAAGTTAGAAAGGGAACCTAAGCTGTGTTAACTAAGTGTTTAAGCTAGATGTATAATTCCTATGAGCAACCAATCCCTGATTCAATGATTGTGTCGATGTGAAATCCAAAAGTTAGATTATCAATCTTCAAGACAAGGTATTCCAACTTAGAAGAATGTGGAATCGACGTCTCCCAACATTAATGATAGTAACACTATGGCACATGTGTCAGCTGTGACACGCTGTTGATATTTTAAGTGCCACACGATGAATTTAGGGAGTTTAATACGGATGAAGTTTCAAAACATACTTATGAAACTTTGGGTAAACGTTGAACTTCTTGCAAAGTAAAAAAGGAACATCCAAGTATTTTGAATTGTTGAATGAATCTCCAACTCGCAACAAAAACCCTTGATCTGGATAAATGCTTATTCTATTTGTTATATTAATATTTTTTTATTGGCCATTCATTTATTTTATTATTTAAGAGAAAACAAACAAACTACACTGTTTTTAATTGTTATCTGCTTGATTGTTACATACTTTTATTCCAATTCTCCACTAATATTTAATTTCTACTCCTGAATCCAAATGCACATCAGTACTGTAACGAGAGTAGGGTTTCTAATTCTTTATCATGCATTCAATTCCATCATCATCATCACCACCACCACCACCACCACCACCACCACCACCATCATCATCATCATCATCATCATCATCATCACCATTCTTTCAATGTCTGTTGGTGGACATACCTTCCTACAGACTTGCAACACTTCTCTATCATGGGCCTTGTGGAGCCAGTACTTTCTGAATCTGTCTAGCTCGTCCCTCCATCTAATATTCTGTCGGCCTCGGTTGCACATGTGATTTCCGGGGATAAATGTCGTGAGTCGTGATGTCTATCGATTATCTGTCATTCTTGCAACATGGCCAGCCCACTGCCATCTGAGCTTTTTAATGGATTCTATAATACGCCACAAAACTCCAGGACATTTAAATATATATATATAAACAGAAAAACAAAAAACAAAACAAAACAACAACAACAAAAAAGAACACATCATCCCTACCCTCCAAGACTAAACTGACCATAAACAGAAAACAAATCTGCTGGCACATACTATCAGACATTTTGATAAAAGGACCAATCGTTCAAATAATATATATTTAGTGCTCAACAGGTTGAACGTTGAGTTTCAACGAAGTAAAAGGATAATAATAACATTAATGAATTTATAAACGAATTCTCTATATCATCCTACTTTCATAAGTATATTTTGAAACTCAAACTGATACTCAATCAAACTCCTAGTTTTATAAATATATCAGAAGAGTAGGTTGCTTAGCTAAGAGCATTTACATAAAACTGGAATACATTCATATTATGTAAGTGACAATCCGATAACAGGGTTATCCAAAAGATTAAAAAGGGTTCACGATCATTGTCCTATATCTATGTTATTCTGTGCTTCTCTAAGCTGAACTTAAGCATCGAGAAAAAATTCTAAATTAGCATATTTTGATAATTGCCCAGCGGTGCTATAACTTTACACTCAATGTTTCTGATATCGAAGAGTTGCTGATTCTGGTGGAATGTTTTCGAAGTGCAGTTCAATATTTTTTTTTCTCTAAAAAATGACAGAACTAGGTAAAATCTATTTTCCCCCGAATATCAATACTTCATTGCTTAATAGAAAAAAAGAAGAGATTTCTGCTGATTTTTTGTCAACCATCTGATGTCTCTTTATATATATATATATATATATATATATATATATATATATATATATGTTAATTGTGTCATCCACAGACAGCTGTATTACATCTCTTTAGTGTGGCTATGGACTTTCCATTATCCCATCCAGTACTGCGAGGTAGAATTAAAACCTTTACATCGGACCTGGAGGCCGTGAGATTCATTTCATACAAATGAACATATAAAATAAGAAAATATAAAATAAGAGGAAGCCATTATCGTCATGAAAATTAAAGATTCCATCCGTCACACTGAACAATGTACATGTATAAACTTGAACTAAATAACTTTATCTGGTCATACCGAACGTAATAAGTCATTACAACTGTTACTAATTCAGTGGCTACATTTTCATATTTTTGCATTCACCTCTATATGTGTATACACTGGTATATCTAAGTATCTATCTATCTATCTATCTATCTATCTATCTACCTATCTATCTATCTCTCCATCTATTTATCTATCTACTTTTCTAAAAGCATCCTAAACATAGGAAAAGAACTACAAGAATGGTACTTAAATCAGACAATCTGGCTGGATATATTCGTAAAAGCTGAGTTGAAATGTACTTTTTTTTCATCAATCTTTATTCCATATGTTTATTATGGTTTATTATTGATTATTGACTAATATACTGAATATCTGTAGAAGGCAACGCCATTGGAACCACTATGAAGACAGCATTCTGAGGAATTTTTCACTGTTGGTCATGAGATGTTACATGCAGCTAAAGAAGAAATGCAGACGATGGGAGAAAACATCACAAAATGAATTAAAAAAGAAACTCGACTTATTGGCGTCTGCTTCACTTGTGGTGGACGAAATTATGAAATAAATGGGAAAAAATGAATATATATATATATATATATATATATATATATATATATATATATATATATATATATATATATATATGAGGTATAGACGGAGAAAAGAGAGAAAAGTGGAAAAGTATTTGTATGCGACCAGAAAGCATCACTGAAGATCGAGCGGTCCGGGATTTTATCTGTGAAAGCAAATCCATTCGATAGCTAAAAGCGATTGTGGATTCCAATAGAAGCAACTCCTAGGGTGCATCTTTCAAGACTTTGATGGATCATTTTAATCTTCCCAAGTTTCCTTTCACACGGATCCAATCGGAATGGGTGCGGTAGATGTACATCAGGATTGGAACATTTTCCTCTCTTTTTTTTCATCTTAAAAACTGGACCCCGGAATTCTCTATCTAAAGATCCATTCCTACAAAACAAGCTAGAAATTATGCATTCGACCGTAAGTAAAGTAAAGAGAATATTTCTTTAATATCTCGCTGTTACACTCTCCAAATCTCCCCGTGTTGCCTTCTTTACAGAGTTTTTGTGATATCTTCTACGAACCAGTGGTCTTCTCAAGGTTGGTGTTACCAAGGTTGATAACTCTGGCTGTCAGCCCCATAGCTGCCAATTCAAAAGATTTTTTGACCTGAAATTATAAGGTACCCCCCTAAAAAACCCACCAAAATGCTTTGAAAAACTCTATTGGCTTTTTTAAGGCCATTTTTAACCATTGAAAAATGACTTGATTCATCTAAAACGACTAGAAATTACTGAAAGATGGCTTGGAATTGTTGATAAATTCTGCTATAAGTCGTGGGTAAATGTTGAACTATTGTGCTGTCAAAACATCATGGTGTCATCCCTATAATGGTATCACAGGATACACAACGCCCTTCACCTCCGTCCGTACGCCAGTGCTATAAACATATATCCTCAATATCAAATTAGAATCTTTAAATTATCCCTGAGTGAAAAACATTCGAGAAAAACAGATTTTCTTTTAAAAAAACGAGAAAAGTAATTACGGATTCCGATACCAACTGATAAATATCGAATCTTGAAATATTGGGAACAGATTTGATTAAACAATATGAACGAAAGAAAACGAGGAAAAGATATTTCAGATAAATAAGGAAGATTTTAGAAACGAGACACGATTGCAGAAACTGGATTGAAGGAAAGTTTAAATGCCCAGAGGCAATTCTTAACTAGAAAGAATAATTTGGAACATTGGATCAGAGAAAGAGGGAATTGATGACAATGTCATCACTAGAATCTGGTAGGATACTGAAAAGAATGCTATAATATTGAGGAGGCATGCAGTGTATTGATCTCCTCCGAGTGTTTACATACATAGATAGAAAAGCGCACCTATTTCAGCCCCCATCCAGCTATTCATTGTGTATGTGTGTATGAGAGAGAGAGAGAGAGACAGACAGAGAGAGAGAGCGAGAGAGAGAGAGAGACAGACAGAGAGAGAGAGAGAGAGACAGACAGACAGAGAGAGACAGACAGAGAGAGAGAAAGATTCAAAGCTTATACTATGGGGGGTTCTAGATCAAGACCGACCACTATATCTAAACGAAAATACTGAATTTGGTCGTTGTACACTTGTAAAATAGAATGCCCAATCTTATACACAGCTGTACCAGTACGGCCGGGTGGGGTCAAGAGAAAACAAGAGAGAGGTTCCAAATAGTCTATTTTTTCCATATGTTAACATAAGCATTTTACCAACAAGATTCTACTCCGTGAAATTCAATTTTTTGAAAATATCGTCAAATAAATCATTCCCGCAACTAACGTTATATCCAAATCCTAAGGTAACGAAGACGTTTTGGGCAAAAGATGATGTATATTCCTCGTATTTGTAATACATCAAATCTACTTTAAAAAAAATCTTGACTTCGGTTTCGACCAGGAACTTCTAGAGTAATGTTTCATCAATCAAGTTTGAGCCAGAAGAATTCGTGTACTTAAAACTGTATCCAAATATCAGTGAAGTTGAATGAATTTGAAAAATGTGGAGGCAATGAGAAGTCCAAAACATGGACGACCTCTGGTCAGGCCGGTTGACTACAGCGTGAAGACGGAAAATGATAAAAATTGAAAAGAATACTTACACCTTACCGAGTAACTGAAAAGTGTGGATCACTTGAATAAGAGTCGTACTCATGAATATTAGTGCATCTGGAAACGTGTAGAATTCAAAAAATCGAGATTATACATGTTAGAAACTCAAGGAAAGATTGGAATTGCTTGGACCACAACGAAAGGGAGAGACTTGCTATCACCCAATCTACTGCAATAATCACCAAAATCTTTCCAACAATTTACTGTCTTTTTGATTCAGTGTGCAATAACTACTATCAAGCAGGTTTTTTGTTGCTACCATCTCGTATTTTGCCTCATCTTGTACGTCGAAGCGACTTGTCAATGTCAACATCATTTTTATTTAGTACTTTTTAGTTCTTGCTTGTAATTCCACCCTTGCCGAGAAAAACGTGAAAACGTTTGCCCAAATTATTGAAAGTCACCTGGTATAATGCAGAGCCTGATAATTATTGCTGCTGCTTTTATTACTAGAGCTAAGTTCAGGTAATGCGTCAAGTCTCTTTAGAGGTGTATGATGGCCGGTGACGAACTTCCGTTCCGGTTTCGTTGCAAGTCTCAATTCCGGTTGAGACCAGAAGTTTATACCTACAAGACTTCATGACCACTCCTTTGGCAGGATGTAAGTTCATCGAAAGGATGCCTCAGCCCTAATTACACAGCTTACTCAATTACCTGATGAGTGCACGGGGAAATTCGTCTTAACGAGGAGTTTCAGACACTTTTTGCAAATACCAGGACCTTTTGTATATGAGGCAGACATGTTAACCATTATGCTATCAGAGCAGGCACTGTAGACACTACTGGTACTACTACTACTACTCTTACTATTTCTACTACTACTACCGCTACTATGAATAGTAGTACTGATCCAGAATTCGTAGTTTTTTGCTTTCTTCGTTCGTTTCTGTCTTTTGTAAGTATCACTTCTTTTTTATTATCAGCTGTGAAAATTGCATTAACATATTTAAACGCTGGAGCCTTTGCTCAGCTGTCAGTCAGAATGCGAAGTCTTACAGCTCTGCAGCATTTAAAGCTTATGGCAGAAACAATTATATGGATGGAAACCTGCCCACCATTTTTTTCTACCTGCTTTTGAAAGACGAGAAGATGGCAACCATGTTATGCGCAGAATCCATTTTTAAAACCATTTATTTTCATGAGTGAGCGGTTATTTGATTAGGTTTATACGAGATTTATGAATTATTTTGAAAATGAGAAGTCATAGAACTACTAGAGAATTGATTATAAATAGACGTGTATTCTGACTTCTTGAAAAAAAAAGGGGATAACGTGAGGATATATATATATATATATATATATATATATATATATATATATATATATATATATATATATATTGAGTGGAAAGGAAAGAGAAAGAGGGGACTACTACTACTACGACTATCATTACTATGACTACTAATACTACTACTACTACTAATAATAATAATAATAATGATAATAATAATAATAATAATAAGAAGAAGAAGAAGAAGAAGAAGAAGAAGAAGAAGAAGAAGAAGAAGAAGAAAAAGAAGAAAAAAAAGAAGAAAAAAGGGAAATGAAATAATGAGGGAAAAATAAAAGACATAAAGACGTGGCTGAAAGGTCAAAGGAGAAAAACGACGATAATAACCAGACAGAAAACAGGATTATCATTAATTGAGAAGGGATGAGCCCATAAAATTTCAAAAAGTTGAAGAACTCAAGAAATAAAGAAAACCTGAGACACAAAAGACAAAAGCAAAAATGGTGAAAGAAAAGTCTTGAAAAGTATGGAACTACGGGGCTTTCATTTGTTTGAAAATTGGGAATCATTTCAGTGCCTTGCTGGGCGAAAAATGTAAAGAAATATTTACAAATTCCAAATGGGCAAATGTTTCTATATTTCTTCACCACGCACTGACAGAAAGACGCACACACACAGAGACACGGACACATACACCTATATATATATATATATATATATATATATATATATATATATATATATATATATATATATATATATATATACATATATATACATATACACACACACACAGAGACATATATATATGTTTATATATATATATATATATATATATATATATATATATATATATATATATATATATATATATATATGAGAGATTGGGACAGAAAAGAGAGGGAGAAAGATGGTGAGACATCTCATTTAAGCTGTTGGAGTCGTTTCCTGGATCCTATTATTTTTTAATCTAAAACAATAAAAGAAAATTGTTTGGGTGGACACATATCCAAGCTCGAATTCACACATACCTGCACATGCACATACCTATACATATACATATACATATATATATATATATATATATATATGTATGATTATATTTTCGTCATGTAACTCACTTGTCATCATTCTGTCAGATCTTATGACACAAACACACACACACACATGTATATATCCATATACACTTATAAATACAAAAATAAATATATGATATGAGTTTAGCGAAAGGTGAGAGAAATTAACCTATCTATTTTTCACTAATTTTCTAATCATCTTCAACACAGCATATTTTTACAAACTTTTGATCTCATGACAATCTATATTGAGTTACTAGCCAGATATAAACACGCTGACACAAAGACACACATATATATCATTCATTCTATCAAGAAGTTCGGGTATTTTACCCTGAGAAATTCATGAATTGAAAAATACTTCCTATTTCTATTCATCTGGAAGTACCCCCCACCGGCTATTCATACAACGACTCCGGTAATATTTCAAGGTTGAAAGCAAAAACTGCATGTTATTTGCTTCGTATGCTCTGCACAAATTATGTTAAGGTATACATGAGATTTCCTGATATGAAGTGAAATGGAAAACCAGAATGGTAAAAGGATTGGCAAAAAAGAATTATTAGAATGACGGATAAAAATGTCATATTATATAAAATATAATTCATTTAACACCGTTTTTTTTTACTTTGTACCCTTCATTCCTTGGTCTGAACACTTCAACCTTGGAAATCAATTTACACACACACACACACAGAGGTATCTATGTAATTAATAACCGTGTCATCCTCAGATAGCTGTTTTGTTGTATTACAACTTTCCAGTGTGGCTCTAACTCAATATCCCTTCCAAGTAAGATCGACATCTTCACTCTCGACCAAGAGGCATATGCTCTACCCTAGCCTTACACAGAAGTGGATAGATAGTTGGACTGAAGTAAGCAATATATTTACTCACGTATAATTCACCATCTACCGGAGCGTTCAATTCTGGAGTTAGGAGAGCATTGCAACATGCTTATAGCAGATGGGTGACCTACCTAAGAGTGCTTAACCGTAAATAAGGAAACGAGTTTGCTTGAGTTAGCTTATATCTCTCCCAGTAAACTTTTCAATCTCATTTCCCCAATCATGTCTCTGTTGTTTCTTTTTCGTTTACTGTCCCATGGACATCAATCAGTCAGCTTGTGCCCTTTCCCCTCGCTATGTGCCCAGTCCAAATTTTTCTTACTTCATCATACACCCTAATCCAGTCCCGGAGAGTTGGTAATTATTCCTGACATTGCTCTTCCCAATACCCTTTGGGTGGTTCTGTAATGGTTTTGAAGTAGTGTTATAGTATCCAAGGTTCAGCAGTCGTACGTCATTGCTGGTAGCATGTACTGAATATCTATTTTCGAGCGTTTTGGAAATTTACTCTTTATACCAAATGCTTTCCATTCAATGAATATGTGCTATCTCATACATTCACATAGAAGTTAGAAGTTGGTATTTTACTGTTTCGTACTTCAAATTACCACATAGGAGATTTCCCCCAACAGACTAAGGAAATTTGATTATAGACATTGAATAACTCAAAAACGTAAACTTTCTCTAGCGTGAGCTCATCGTCACCGAGTCATAACTAATATTGCTTCAAATCAGTTTGAATCAGTGATAAATGCACTTACTAAAAATGACTAACATCCTCTATCAATAGGGCACAAAACAAAAACAAAAATCCACGAAACCCTTCGTTTCTCAAATATTAGTCATTTACAATAGTGTGAAAATCATTGTGCACTTTATTAAATATTGAATTTTTTTTCATTTAAAAACTAAACTACAAACTTTACCAGGTCTAGCAAAGACAATAGTGAGCGAATACGCGCAGTAATCACAACTACAAGTGTAACTTATTTGATTTGAGACCTGTTGCTATGATTGACATTGGGAATCTCAATAGAGGCTGCTAATTCATTCAAGATCAGCTATGATCTTGAGGTAAGATGAGGTCAACCTGGGGTCATATGAGGTCGACAATGGTTTTAATTGTCTTTGTACGGAATAATAATATGCATGTAGAATCAAAAAAAGAACACGTGTTACAGCTTGAATCTTAATAGTTGAAATACAGTTTTAATATATCATGAGTCATTTTTGAAAAGTCCACAATAATTTTGACAGTACACTAAACTTACTTCAAAGAAATAATGTTATATTCAAGAAATTTTGTGTTAAATTGAAAATGAAAAAAATCGCTATAGCTTTTAATTGACCCAAAAGAACAAGAAGATGAAGAGAAAGATTAGTAAAAAAAAAAAAGAATGCAATTCGATTTTTTATGAATAACATTTTGACAGAATTACTTAGACAAATATACATAGTTACAAGTATACGTACATGAATCCTTACCAAACATTCCGAGAAATGTGAGTGTGATCTGAATGCAAATGTGTATGATGCTAGTCTTTGTGAGTAGTGCCCATTTCCATAAAGAATTTTTTCGAAGGTAATATTGGAAATGTGGAGATATTTTCCATGTTGAAAGCACCTGAAATTCGAAGCAGCACTGTTTAAGTATCCAATAATATAGATATACCGTACTTTTTTCTCTGTCTCTATACCTGTAAAAAATGAAGACAAGTGTTTCTTCATCTATTTATTTAAACATAAAATGACTTGAATTGTTCCTTTGTTTCTAGCCATGTGCAACCATATCCTCATCCACATCATTGTCTGTCCTATATCGTGCATCGTTGGACACAGACGTTCCCAATGATTCGCCAGACTTCTCTTCCGTGGACATTGCGGGGCCAATATTCTCGGAATCTGTCCAGTCAATCTGACCATCATATAATCTGACGGTCTCAGTTCCACTTTTGATCTCTAAGGTTTCAATGTTGTGAGTCATGATGCCCATCTTATGTCTGCCATTCTTGCAACATGGCAAGCCAATTGCTATTTGAACTTCATTTGATGTCCCAGACTCCTCTTCTCCATAAAAATAACTGTACTGCCTTGCTGTCTCTCAGTGTGATGTTGTGCACAATTTTGTCATATGCACAATGCATGGTTTTCAGTTTACGGGTCAATTTTAAGGTTAGATTCCATGTTTCAGCACCACAGATGACTATCGGAAGGATATATTGGTTTTATACACTTGTTTATTTGTTTAACTAATGGGATCTTCTCGTTCTTGAAAGTTGAACTTGCACTGCCGAGGGTTTATCATCTTACAGTGACATTTTGCTTGATTTTTACTTCTTTTGAAGGTCTTAAGGAGATCTTTGCCCTAGGAAGATGTGGTGGTCTACATTGTCCAGTTTAGCAATTTCGATTTTGCAGCCGTATAATTAACTTCATGTTGTATAAGTTTCCAAACGGTTGAATCTGATAGAATGAAAACATGTGTACAATGGTATCTTGACTCTGGAATGAATATAAGATGGGTGAGCGGCGATGAGCTTATTTTGGCATTTTCAAATCCAAGTTTATGTACGACAGTAAGAAGACCCTTGCGTGAAGATAAAAAGGTGGCTCTGACTTCTGATAACCTTCAAAGTTAAATATAAAGCCAGTTCAGATTATCATTTTGACATTTCCATTGAATGGAACATACTCTGACAGGGAGAAGCCACGAAGTATTTTTCTTGGCTACACCGGTAATCTAGCTAGTAATACACACATACACACACACACACACATATATATATATATATACATATATATATATATATATATATATATATATATATATATACATATATATATATATATATATATATGTTATTAAATTAGTTGATTAGCGAAGGCAGTGTGCATAGACAAACGGATTTCAAGTCAGATGTGTTATTCGAGGCAATATATAATTACCTCTTTTGATGGCTTTACTGCTCTACTAAGCTATGGGTAATTCGTTTTTTAATTATTGTGAATGATTTGCTTACCGTACCGGCATTATCATGCGTGTTTCTAACCGATTCTCCAAGGAGAAGCTAGCCTGATCGCATTACAAGCAGAAGATGAGAATTTTTCTCGCTTATGCCTTCTTAAAGAACGAAGAAACATTCCTGAAGGACGACCTCTATCAAAACTAGTATTCTGTTTGCGATGGACCTCTCTGATATCGGATCAACTATTATCAGGGCTCTAATGCTTGAATGGAAAACATTTCCGCGTACATGTGCACAAAGGCTCGTACCTGTTTCTGACAGGGATGTAATCGATGTTTACTGTTCACATAATGTTTTTTCCAGGAATCTTTTTTCACCTAAAAGCTTCAAAAGTCGACCAAGAAAGTTTAGGTCAGAGATATCATGCAATACATTGGGAAAAAAACTCGAAATGGCAATGCGCTTGTCATATTGCAAGGATGTCAGATATTTGCTGGAATTCATGACTCTCACCGTTGATCCCCCGGGATCGTTTGCAGAACTTTGCTCGGCAAAGAATACAATGACGTGAGTAAACAAGTTCGGAAAGTACTGGCTCTGCAACGTCCATGATAGAGAGGCCCAATGAATCTTTGTGGCTGTTTATGTCCTTTGACGGACGCTGAAACGTTGCTGTCGATGATGATGATGATGATGATGATGATGATGATGATGATGATACGACAAGCTGACGAGCCGAAGATCATAAATAGTACTTGTTATCAATCTTGGCGAATGGGGGTATTTCTTTTGATGTGTTGCATACATTTATAACGGGAAAAAAGTTTCCAAATGACTGCATTCGTCCAGGGAAAATGTTGCCGTTTGATTGATACCACAGGCCTATGATATGTCAAGCGTTAATCTTCGTCCGATCATTGGGATGCGAAAAAAAAATTCTTATGGAACCAAAAGGAAAAATGCAAGAGGCAAATCATAAATTTGAATAATATAAGTACGTCAATTATTTCATCATATATATACACATATTTGTAATTTTCTTCGGAAGTGTACGTAGCAAAATTTTACCATTTTTAGTGGAATATTGCACAATCAAAATGAATATTATCAGGTAGTATTTTTGTCCTGAACTCTACAGCATTGAAACTTTGCAACAAAAAATATAAATATGCTGCTGTCCAGAAGTAAGTACGCCGCTACGGAAAATTCATCCCAATCTATATAATGAGTACGTTTTAAAACCACTATTGATTTTTTTCTCAATCAGAGGTTTTAAAACACGTTTTGATTCACATGAGAAGAATAAGACAAGGCTACAAGACTGAACTTGAGCCAAAATTCCTTTGCAGAAATGATGCAAGATCACAAGAAAAAGCAGAAGTGTTGGAGAACTGTGGTGAGTGACCAGGTCAATCAAACAAGCTGACACCGAGGTCTATTTGTCAAGAGATCGTTTAATGATTGACCAAGAAAATCGGCTGTGGATGTGGCTAATGAAGTCAGGGACGTGGATGTTTCTACTACAGCAAAATCCTCCAGTGACTGGGCGAATCTAGTGAAATCAATGCCGTCGTTACTACAGGAGGCGCTTGAAAATGAAAACAATGAAACCAAATATTGATTTTAGACGAACATTTTTCTTATGGATGTACTCGTGTCTGGACGGCTACGTATTCGTATATGAGTTTCAATGCTTTAAAGTTTAGTTTAAAAAATACATGATAATAAATGTGTTGATGGTGTTATGTCCCACAAGAAAAAAACTTCATGCGATCTTTGGTTTACAAGAACTTTTTATAAAACTTGGTGGGGGTATACTCATTTATAGTTGGCACTATATATATATATATATATATATATATACATATATATATATATATATATATATATATATATATATATATATATATATATATATATATATATATATCATCATATATATATATTATCAATAATATATACATTATTTTGTTATATATATGTATATCATCATATATATTATTAATAATACGTATATTATTTTGTTATATACATATATAGTATCAAAAATAATTCGTTATATATATGTTATAAACATATACATTATTTATATTTGTTATATATATTATAACTATGTCCATCATTTCATTATATAGTATACAATATCTTATATATATATATATATATATATATATATATGTATATATATATATATATATTTATATGTATCATATATACCATTTAACGACTAAAAAGTATGCATATGCTACTGAAGGAGGAAACCTTTTTAAAAATATGTATAGCGTTCTAATTAATTCCTTTATAAACTGATGAATTAACAAGATTGTCTCACCATACTTTCTTACCTGGGTTTGTCTTATACCTAATTGAATATATATATATATATATATATATATATATATATATATATATATATATATATATATATATATATATATATATATATATATATATATATATTCGTAGTCTACAGAGTTTTACAGCATCGAATATTAAAGGAAAAACATTTCATTTTTTTATTTCACTTCTGTCACTTTCCCCCAATTATTGATAATGCAATTTATGTAATTTTCTTTGTTCTTTTCCTCTATTTTACATATACTCTGTTATCGCGGTAAAATCTCCAAATAATCTCTTGTCGGGGTCATCAGTTGCTTACCTTGTAACAGTTCCGGGAATTTAAAAAAACAACAACTGTTATATTAACATGGCAACCAAGCAGTGTTGATAAATACCACCTCAGCTATGATTTTGATATACTGCTTTTACCATACCTGTGGTTCTCACAAATTTGATGAAGGTGGTTATCATAGAACATTGTGAATTATGTTATTTTCTACGACGGATCATTAGATTTTTAAAGCAGGGCTTACTTTCGAGGGATTACTCCAAAAACGTATCTTACGATGAAGGATCAGAAAATGTACCAATGTTATATATATATATATATATATATATATATATATATATATATATATATATATATATATATATGTATAAGCAGCACTGGAGAAATTGAATGATATTAAAAATCAATTTCTGATTTACTTTTCCATCACGTTAAGAACTTATAGAGTGCATATATATCACGTTTTGGATCCACACTTCAGTATATTCATATAATGGTGGTGTATACGCTTATGTCAATATACTGTCTCTATGTAAAACCTGTCCAAATTAACAGCGCTGAATAATTCAGTTGTAGACAAACAAATATCGACTTGAATGACTTTCTTTTGTCATTATCTTTGTTTTCGCTTGCTATTTGATTATTTGAGTTTTTGTACTTATTTTTTTTGCATATATGTTTTTTTTTCTTTCAACAGTCTTTTCCTTTGAAAATCTTCTTCAATGATTTATTTCTGTGTTTGAACTTTGATCTTTACTTCATAGGCATTAACACTATTTAGAAATTGATTTTCCTGAGGTAAGGATCTTTGTTAACTTCTGTATTACATAAACAGCTAAAATATTGCATTTATAAGCAGTATGTGTTTATGTTAATTATAGTCGCAGCCAGTGTTTAGGTCTTGAAATAAATTCGACATCACCTTCAATATTTGAGCAAGCATAGCATCAAAATTTGGTCTCGCGTAGAGAACAAAGAACAAAATGGTCCGAATGAATTTTGTTTATTGACATTAGTGGCATTCTTAACTGGAACACATCTAGAAAAGGAGTTAAAATATGTAGAGACAGCTAGATAATCGAGAAATTAGATGTTATTGATTAACCTGTCAAAATAAGGTCCCAAGAGGTCAAAGAAGCTTTTTAAAAAAAATGTAAAACAGTTTTTCCCATAAGAAGTCGGGAATAGACAAACATATAAATAAGCGGATAAACAATCACTTCAACACATGAGTAAAACATATACACAAACACACAAACACACATATAAAAATGGATTGACCAGTTTTGCTGTCTTCAGTTGTTCAATGAATGAGCCAAAATTTCGTATCGACATTTTGCCTGCATGGAAAGCAGTGTTTTCTCTCCAAATAAAGAATAGATTCAGAATCGGTTTTCGGTTCTAATCTTCGTATTAAAGTATATTTGTTATCTATTGAAATTAGCAAGAGACTTGAGTTGAAAATTATATCTTGAAAGAAGTGTAATTAGTAGTCATCCAAGAGATTCAAAACAATGAATTCCTTGTAGAAATAGCGTTTATTTTTGATGGAAGCAAAAGGATATCGAAATGAAATATGAAATTTGATTGTTGACAGAAACTGCCGCGATAAGGCGTTAAAGGTTTTCCCAAGGTTAATGCAACCTTCGTTCCAAATTGTCAATTATACGTTTATCACATTCGTAAAAAAGACAGTATTATTTATGTATGGATCGGCGCTCAGAAGCTTAAAGCTATCGCATCAGGTAATTTATCTTCAATAATTCAAGTTTCCTAATTTTGATTTTCTACTCTATCGAAGTCTCAATCCAACCATTCACCAGTTTTTTGCTGTCCACCGCCAGACAATAATCTTCCCAAGGATTCACCAGATCTCTCTCAATAAGGTATCGCTTAGCCAACACTTTCTGAACTTGTTTAGTTTGCCTCGCCGTTTTGCAATCTGCTGTTCTCAATTTTGCATTTCATCTCTGAGAATCCACGATGTGGGTCGTGATGACCTGCAGTTGTTTGCCATTCTTGCAATATGACCAGTCCATGGCCTTTTGATTTCCTAATGGATTCTATGATGTTTCGGACTCATTTCTTCCCCTTACCATTTTGCACTGTCTTGTGGCCTCTGTATGTGATGCTGAACAGGCTGTTTCAAATGATGACGATCAGACATGAAACCCTAATTATATGTCGTGATTCTTTTTTCTCTTTCATTGTTATGGCATAATGAAAGGGTAAATTAGCCCATGAGATCAATGAACAAATTAACAGAAAAGAAATTTGCACATATGCTCATTGAAACTCTAAATACTGGAACAAATACAGATTTAATTGTTGTCACTCAATTTTTCACTATGTAATGAAGACGGTGAGAATATAAGATCATAACGACTGGCAGAAAGAACAGTCATTATCTGAAAAGATTTCAGTCATTTTCATCTTGGAACCCTATTTTGTGACCATCAGTCTTATAGTCTTTCTTTTATATTATCCACACAACATGTAATTTATTTCTGACATTGTAAGTCTAACAGAACACAAAAAAAGACTTAAAACATTTGCTCGCGAATACAGTGTACTTTCTTACATGTGTGAGAGTTCATGGAACAAAGGTAGACCAAGTGATACCAAAAGGACAACATACAACGTACAATGCTAGGGACAGGTGTTTAAATTCATTGATACGCAAAGCTCTGTAAAGTACCGCTTAAAGAAGGAGAGAAAAATCTGTTTTGGAAAATCCATTAGCAAAAGAATACCTGCTCCTCTTCTGAGAAATGGAAGTGTATATTCTTTTTGCTCGCATCGAAAATTGCCTCACATCAATTCCTACTTTTTTCGCCGTTAACAAGTTCCCAGTGCTTATTTCTGTTTCGTAAGAGATTGGTTTAGATTTTGGTAATCCTATACCACAAGTGAGCATCCAGAGCATTAGAATGAATCATTACCCATGAGGTTTTTATCTTTTAAATAGAACCGTCCGTCAAATCTTTCTTTCTACTTAAAATCAATTCTGCTTATGAATCAGATATCTATTCCTCATAAACTTGTTCTATGGATTTACTTTTATTCCTAATATCTTTTAACTGTCTTATAGCGGAGACGTTCTTAGAAAACACACTCTGCATTTTATATATAAAAGTGTAATGTCCCTTTCATGGATAATGATTGACACTTGCTAAAGATACATTTGAATTTATATGTGCTTCTCTGTCATTACCCCGGTGTACACATGTGCTCATAAATGTAGGTACCGAAACAAGGCTGAAGCTTAATGATACAATAACTTCTTTGTGGCATAACAAATTTTTTTTTTCGGCAAAATTGCCTAACTTGTCAAGTTACTTCATCATGCGCTTCCCTATGAATCATATTGATCGAATATTATACGCTAAAGAAGAATGTACAATTCCAGCTAAGAACACTGTCAGGCTGTCATCCCCCCGAATCCAGCTCCAAAATTCAAATGGAATGTTGACGGTTTTTGAGACATAAAATGAAGCAACTATATGTGGCAGCTTATATAACGCAATGATGTGTTAGATTCACCCAAATTCAGAAAGTGATAATTATAAAAAAGAGTTTGAGATCACAATGCAAGGTAATATTTACTCCACTAAAACTTTACGCTATTTCCGCTTGAAATCGCCGCTAATAGACGAATTATTCATATGGAATTGAATTGAATCAAACTCGTCATCACACTTAATAATTGAACAATCACAGTGGGAAAATTTGAATTCGGGTAAAAATATTCCATCGGAGGACAATAATGATTAAACTAAATTCCACAGCACAGTTGTTTTCTAGCTGAAAACATCTACGATAGAGTAAAAAAAAGCAAAACAAAACATCTAGAAATATCCAGATTATTTAGAATCTAGTTGATACCAATATCCCCAAATAAAAAGGCCAAACAATTTTTTTTACAAAGTACTAATACCGATTTTCAAGGCTGTATAGAAAATAGTGTGAGTACTGAAACAGACAAACACACAAAGGAACACACGCACCTATGGAAAAGTATAGAATTCTTCACCATCTTTGATAGCTAAAGATATTCCATACATATTATCTTGGATAAGAAAATCCAACCTTAGGTGATTTCCAGCTTAACGGACCAAGGGCAGATGTTAGAGATTTTATAGTAAAATAAATGCGTCAATGAAGTCAAACATTCTTCATATGTACGATATTAATAATAAAAGGGACTTTTTTCTCGTATTGTTCAAAATAAATCCATTTTGCATAACATCGTGAGATTTGGCTATTTTTACACAAGACTGGATAATCCAGGGTGTCTACTTGATTGAGCCTAAAAACTTGTATACGATCCTGATTAATACATGGAGCTAATGTTGAAGCAGTTATTCACAGTCGGTCTACAGTAAAAAAACAAACATTATTCTTGTAAAAATTCTGGTAGCCAAAGTGAACAGACCATCAAAATGATCCCTTAAATATAGACTGTTATCGTTGACAAAACATCTTTGAACAAATTGGATCACAACCAGAATCCGAACCCTTGTCATTGGGTTTATTTTAAAAATCATAAATACAAATCATTGAAAAAATATTTCCACTTGCTGCATTCCTTTAAAAAGTTCAGAATAAATTGTTACTTTACTGACAAAAAATATTTTATTTCGCCGAACCAATTACTTACGCGATGTGATCAGTCAGCTGTATTTAATGCAGCTTTCAGGATATCTCAAGTATTTCACTCTGTAGGGTGATAGAAGAATAACATCTTCTATAATGTCCTGTTCAGGTCACGTTTTTAGCATTAAAACATCTAAATAATTCTGTGAAACAACTGACTCGCTGCAAATATATCTACCGAGATAAAAAATTACACCAGCAAACGAATGTTATCTAAAGGCGATTGTATCAAAATTTTTTTTTACTTTTTTTTCTCACTTTCTATTTTTTCATTCCAAAGGGACTTTTAATGCTTTATCATTGTTATCCTTTCTTGTGATTTTTTTCTGCTTTTGAGAAAAAATCTTCTCCGTTCAACTTTTTTCACGTTTTTCAGTCTGTCACGTATTTTGAAAAGTGTTTTGTTATATATTTTTTTGATTTGTCTCCATCCACTCCTCTATATTCCAACGTTTATGAGAATTTCAGGCTTATTAAAGACCAGAACTTTCTTCAGTATGTTACTTGGTTCATTCTGTCTGGCTTGATATATAAGTATATTTCACACGTACAAGCCACACCAATGGAGTAAGGGGTTTGAGATATTCAAAATCTACTCACTATCAAGTCTAAACATCCAGAAAAAAAAATTCTCCCTATATTAGATTTTCAGTTGGGAGTTCAACTTGATATCCAAAGTCGGAATAAATTAGTCCAGCAGCATTCACGCTTATTTTTTGTGTTTTTTTCCATGTTTAACTTTTGGGCCTTTTTAGTGATCACTGCCAAACAAAAGAAGTGAGATACAACTAATCAATTATCAAATCTTTTCTAATGTTTTAATTGATCATCTTTAACACTGCATGATGCCAGAAATACTGGCCACGTAACAGTTTTTATTGAGTGACTAACCCCGACGTGACTTTCCTCCCCTATTAGAAAACCATCAACTAGAACTGTCACCAAAAATGTCAAAATAGGTTACTTCAGTTTTTAATTTGGTCTGGTTGTACGTATGCATCTATGTAAGTACATATATATGTATGTATGAATGTACGTATCTATATATGTATGTATGTATCCAGATTGTTCAAAATTTTCCAAATTTTACCCGATAGGAAACTTCTTTTGAAAAATTTGGCTTCTTGAACAGGGTTTTTATTGGGGTGAATTTCAATTACAAATTGATCCCCAGATTGTGCCAGCATTCATGCCATTTTTTTCTTTTAAAATTAAGACTTTTTCGTTAATTTTTGCCAAACAAAAGGCAAGAATAGTAACTCATTCATTGATTATCTCTTCTCCCAATTTAAGAAATGATCCCCCCTAACACAGCATGCTGCCAAAAGACGTTGGTAACATGACAGTTTCTATTGAATGACTCACAATACCTGTTTCTTTTAATACTTTTAGCACATCCACTTCTTTTTTGTTTCCACATACTCCTCTGTTTTTATTTGATAAACTGCAGTTCTGGACTCTTCATATTATTTGTCAACTCACAGTAAAGGATGCCTCCAATCAGAATTCATAAAAAACAGCATTCTTTCCTTCATATATTTCTTCCTCTGTTCAAGCTTTATTTTCTCGTTTACCCATCCTATTCCAGTTTTGTTTTCTTCTTGAATTCTTTCCCTCATTCTTCCCCGAAAATTCCCTCCCTTCAGTCGCTCTCCTCTCATTTCTTTTTTCTGTTCATTCTTCCTTCTGTATTCATCTATTTATTTTCACGCTTTTATAGCTTCTATGATTTCTATGGTTAAGAGTAGACCTGATAATAACTCAGTCATGCTGAAACCCTGAATGATCGAGATGGATGAAAAAGATTGCGTTACTCAAATTATCCGAGTGGATAAAACCTGTCCATCTAAAAAATGTGATTCGAAACACTGGATTTCAACTAAGCTTGAACTCGAACGACTGCCACTAATTATTTCCGCCAACAGGAAGGCTTGGTTAGAATATTTCAACGTCAACTGAATCTTGAAAACAAGTTGTGATACTTGTCAATATCTGTTGGAATCTACTAAGCTGAGATAATAACTGACATAAATTGTAGTTTATAAAGACTGTTGCGTCTTTTTTCCAAATCTATCTAGCAAACACCAGCATTCTAATCCTTGGCTAAAGCTTTGACGAAAGAAATAGACATTCGTCGAATAGTTGTGGCAGGCGGCCGTTGCCAGTGTCATTTAGAACAAACTATCAACACGTCTGCACAATTTTCAATCTATCTGGTGTACATATGGCCACTCCGTTATACATCTATTCATGTTAATGTGCTTTCACAGATTATATCCTACGATACGCTTCTTCAAAGGTAGCCGCCGTGGGATAATGGTTTGCAATCTTGTCTCGTTAGACCATTTCAAACAGACGTGTCTCGTTGGACCACTCTAACTACCTGCATCAAAACAATGGCCCTTTGTTAGGTGAAGAAAAAAAAAACAGAACAAAAAAAAATAGATAAATACCCTGGGCAGCTTACCATGAATCAGTAAAGCCGTCTACGAAAGCCATATCTCCCATCATGAGTGGGATCCTTAATGAATGCCTTAAACTTTTGTCCATGCTTGAGTTTGTAAGTGTTAACGATTTTAATTTTGAATGGAATCAATGCTTTTCATTTTTCAATTTCCTCTCTTACAGAATTCAGAACGATGGAAATTGTGCTTGCTGATTTGTGCAACTATATTTGCTGAGTGTATTTTTGTTATCGATGTCTTCCTCACGCCGGGAGAAAATTACAGAGTAGGCAATGAAAAGGGCTTCGTAATTTCCTGTCTTTACTGATCTGTAGTGTGCAGAATTTAGTAAATGCCATACATGATGAAGACACACAATTACATATATGAATGTTTACCGCATTATTAGAATCTGCAAAAAATAAAAATAAAATACGTCTAGAACTGTTAACATGGGTTCCCAATGTTTTCAAGTTGGTCTGTCAGTCTAGCTTGGAATGCATATATTGCGCGGAGAAGCCACAATTGTTGATCTACATAGCTTGGAATCCAAACATTTACTCCTCATTATGTTTAGTGTGTTGGGGTCAGTTTGCAATGTGATTCTATGCTAAATCAGTCCTTCGGGTGTTCATGCTCGATTTTTGAAAATTAAGACCATTTATGTAATCACAGTTGAAAGAAAGGCGAGATAAATAACCTTTCCATTGATCACCCCATCTCGACATGCTTTCAAAAGATGTTGGTCAAGGGTTTCTATCGAATGACCATTCAGACTCCGTATAGTTATAATTATTTTGATATAATAAGAGATATGCTTACGTTTGCAATTATGTCCAAAGTAGTTGCATAATTCTTACTGGCCCGACCTGCCTGTGAAGGAGCGCAGATAAAACCTGGGATTTCCAATTTTGGTTTTCAAATGAGGCTGGCTGGCCCTCAGCACTACCATAATTTCCGCCCGATTGGTTATAGGCAAGATGATATTAGTATATATCCATATAAAGGCAAATGTGCATATAGTTTATATACTAATCCATGAAACGCACGTCTTACAGAAGTATTAAGGGAACCAACACATCTAAGTCTCATAGCTTACCAAGAGCTTCAGAAGATAACGTACGATCAAAATACGATCGTGCAGTTTAATGTTTGCATTAATTTATTACTTGAACGTGCATTGTACATGCTATTAAATATTGCATCTATCTGAAGATTATTATTTGCTTGTATGTGCAAGTGTTGAATACACATCGAGATATAAAACTCAATCAAAATAATGATGATTGGAGAAGCGAAATTGCTTTCAATTTGAAGACCAAGTATACCAGTACTGCTACAAATCAAATTTAATGTTGATAAGTATGTAGCTACATAGTTTGTCCTCCCATTGTCATAAACATTGAACCTTTAACCTTCCAGCGAAATCGGTCACCTTCACCAACTTCCTTATTCTTACGGTGGTGGGGGTGTTGTTGGACATGCAGTTCTCGCTCACGTTTTCTTTGAAAAAAAGTATGGGGTATCTGCATGAAGTGTTATTAGTTTTTTTTCCAATTAAGTCCTGATATGCATAACCTGCAGAGGTTGGGTTTAGGATATCCATACACTACAAAATAACATTCCGTTGGCGTTATGTGAACTATCCATTACATGCAACGTTGGGAATCGTGTACTGCTCGCAGCATCTAGTAAAACTCATATTTGACGACTCAGGAATACGCCACAGAGAGATAATCAGAAAAAGGATACCCTCCAAAGACCCAACTACCCTGCGAGCATAATACGGATGGTTTCACAAACGAAAACAAGCACAGCACAAACACTGGTTCAGGAAAAAAGAAATAACAGGTCTGGTTATCCACTCAATAAAAACCGTCGTGTTTTTGGCAGCAAGTCATCTTGGGGATGATCAATTAAAAATTTGAAAAAAAGGTATCAATGAATAAGTTATCTCACTCGCCTCTTCTAGGCAGTTATCACTGAAAAGTCTTGATTAAATAAAAAACTTAACAAAAAACAAACAAACGACCCCCCCACAGGAAAAAAACCTAAAACAAAACAGACAGACCCAAACTAATGGATTAATTTAAAATGAACATATATTGCAAATAGAACCCCCAACTTAAAATAAAATGTTAATAAATGTTCAACTTTATTGTCCTCTAGCCGTATGCGTGTGGCTTAAACGCGTGATATCACTGTACCATACATCCGTGCTATGATGGAAAGGATGTAATGCAAACGTTGTCCATAAAACATCATGGCAGTATTCAATTAGTCAAACTACACGAAAAATATTTCACCGAAACAAGGAAACCATGGGAAGAAAACATGGCCAGAAACTGCGTGCACATCATGCTAGACTATTGAAGCATCAAATACAATGTAGTGCATACCTAAAAATAGACTTTAGGAACATCTGAATGCTGTGAGACTAGACTTTAAAGTTTGGTATGGATGATTATGTGAGGGGAAAATCAGAATAAAAGACATGGAAAATAAGATTGACAGAGGCGGCATCAGGGTGAATGGGGCCAGTTGGGCCACAGGCTTCAATTTGGAGCCCAAAAGGTTTTTCAGTCATTTTAGTTACATGACTAAGTCCAATAATATGGCAGCTGGGATCCAACACGTAATTCTTGCAAAATGATGACGTCAGTGCAAAAAACTGATTCTAATAATTTGAAAAAAAAAAGTTGTGAATTTGTTCAGACCAGGTTTCAGAGCTGGTGAATGATAATAAACAAGTATGCACTGCTGTGATCATAATTTATATATCAAAGGAATCATCAGGTGGGATGCTTTCGCTCTACCCGGCCCATCGTTGGACATAAACTCTCCCCAGGATTCACCACATTTCTCTATCGTGGGTATCGCAGAGCTAGTATTTTCTAAATTTGTCGTGTTCATCTCTCCATCGTGTATTCTGTCGGCCTCGGTTTCGCATGTGATCACCGGGGATCCATGTTGTGAATCGTGATGTACATTGGCTGTCTTTCATTCTCGCAAAATGACCAGCCCATTGCCATTTGAGTTTTCTAATGACGTGTCTGACTCCTATTTTCTTTCTGATATATTGTGCTGTCTTGTGATCTCTCTATGTGAGGTTGAGCATGATTCTCTCATGTGCACGCTGTATGCTTCTCAGTTTTCAGGTTTGTCTCTTGGTTAGGTTCCATGTTTCAGTTCCGTAAGTTACTATTGGGAGGATGCATTGGCTATACACTCTTCTTTCCTCTAGAAATTAATATGTATGCGGTGGAGAGATGTGGCCTCCTTTCTCACATGACAAGTTGGTCCCTACTGCAAAATTAATGTTAAATGCTAGTTTTTTTTTTCATTTTGTTTGTTCGACTGCGGACCTTAGACCCAAAGAAATAGTGCAGATTTGTTATTCCGAAGTCATGATCTACAATGAAATTTTTTAATTTTGATTTTTTACTGCGGCTACTTAGGAAGTGCCTCATATTATTGTAAATTTTTAAAGATTTTGTGCTTTCGACATGACGATTGAATGTTTCTTTAATTCCTTGGATTTCTTCATACAAAGACCAATCGGCTCAACGTTCTTGTGAATCATTTTCTACTTATTTAAAACGCTGGGGTCGACTGGCCAGACACGATTGACCGACTCAACCCGACATGAAACATGTTTGTCTCTGAGTCACTCGGTCAGATACGAGCCAAACTGGTTGTTAGTTAGCAATAGATTTGCGATTCAATGATATACAAAAATAGGCAAAGTACCGTTGCCAGTCTTAACCATGAATGGTTCCTCTTACTTTTTCAAAATATCGTGTCTACATTGGGTGCAAAACGGGACCAGCTAACCAGGGACAACTTTCTATATTGTGCTAAAATCAATTGACCGGCAAAGGAGGAATAAATCAAGATAGCATGAATTGAGCATAAAAAAGAGGCTTTTGAGGTTAAAAAAAAAACAACAAACGATAGGATTGTGGGGGAAATTCACCGAATCGACTGAAAAGTAACATATCTAATGCTTGTGTCAGAGGAGAACAAATCCATTGGCCTGCAGACGCATTGGATATTACATACATATGAGAAGAAGTGTATAACATTTTGGAAAAAGAACAGAAACCAGAAGAAGACTACAAGGTACAGTGATATAAAAATGCAATTAAAAAATAAAGACAATTACGAAGATGATGAAATTGATTCTGATAAAACATAATGCAATGGGAAAATATATCGCCATATTATCTGGGTAGTCGGTAGGGAACAGGGACAAGGGGATGTAAACTTACTCAAGAGCATTAGAGGATATATTTATTGAGCCCTTAACTATTTACTTAATCAATTCTTTTTCTGCCCTGGTTACGGCATGGAGCACTTTAAAAACAGAAATCAGGGATATCATAGAAACCATTAAAAAATCAAGATTTCAAAGGCTAAGCTTTATTGCAAGAATGCCAGACAACCATCGGACATCACGGCTCATAATATGGATCCCCAAGAGATTATATGCGAAGCTGATCATAAACAAAATGATAGAGAGATCTAGTGCATCTCGGGGAAGGTTTACGCCCAATGACGGACTTCAAAAGGTTGTTCGGGTTGCTTGTACAAATGTGAGTAAAGAAACTATAAATGCAGAGAAACATAAAAAAATTGAAACTCAAATTGTGAGAGTGTGTACCAATATACCTTTTCTTTTTACTTAGTTTTGGATATTGTCGCTGGTAAATACATTGTGATACTGATGAAAAAATAGCTGAAGTAGAATTATTTTTTCTATCATCATCATCATCATCATCATCATCATCATCATCATCATCATCATTCTTTTACCGTCTGTTGTTCGACCAAGTCATTTCCCAGGATCCGCCAGACTTCACTGTGATGGGTGTACTTACTGAACTATTGCTATCACGAAATTCTCTGTCAAGCACAAGATGCAATCGATGATATGCTATGGTAGAGAAAAGATCTTTTGATAACGCTGTTCCACGACATTACAGAAGCTGTCACATGTTATACAAGTGCCTTAGAGAAACCATCATATCATTCAGATAAGTATGAAAAAACATTTATACACATGTTTACTTGTAAAGTGGTGAGCTAATTCATTGGAATTGTCCACTTGGTGCATTATCCTTGCAACTTGACGTGATGTTGCTTTGACTATATTGTTTAAGGGAATAATGCACGTTGGTATCGACAAGTGTGGACCTGTGCATACAAACAAATACAGCCAACCCGAAAACGACAATTTCATGTAAATCGTATATTATTGTGTAATACCAAGAATAATACGTATCAGGTCCATTCCTGGTATCATTTTTCTTTTCAAGTTCATTTTAAGGTCAGATATAACGTTGAAAGGTAATTATCAAAGCTTACAAAGTGGAATTCACGCGATCCAATCCGGGCATACCCATCGAAGCCAGTATTTAGTCTTTGACTGGGAGGTCCAACCCTTTTCAAACCCTCAGGAATTTTTCCTCTCAAACCCTAGCATTTTGGGGTTACTTTTTTCCCCAAATAAAAACGTTTTTCATTATTGGCTCTAAGCCAGCTCATCTGGAAAGTGGACTCCTGAGAAAGAAATTTACCAGTTCCCTACGTAAACAGAATGTAAATGTCCAGTTATATTCTTTTTATCGTGAATTGAAACACCGTATGAAAATTGGAAATTATATTTTTCTGCCAACAGAGAATAAAAGGATCATAGAATTAAAAAGGAAATCTACGTTGGTCAATTGATTCAATTCCCCATGCTTCTAGCCGTCAACCTATTGATACCTACAAATATTTTATTTCTCTTGGGAATAAATGAATCCTTGGATTATAGCCGAAAAATGATATTTTCCCTTTAAAAACACAGGACATCAGCGCCACCAACCCCATATTCATTTAGAGGTCAAAATACTCTTCGAATATATCAAAACAGGAAGGCCAATGATATTCTATTTATATCACAGCGAATGAGATATGGGCTGTGCATTCTATTTGTAGTCGGACAAAGATTAACCAAAAAGGGGTTGTGCTCCAGATAGCAGTCCTGAGCTGAGCCCAGTGGGCCCATGTGAACTCTCGGCTCGGACAGGACTGTGTAGCCCCACCAAAAACTTTGCCAGATTAATTTCCGTCGAAACTGAGACTTAATGAGTTGCATTTTGGGAGTTAGTAGTTTGCGTGTGACAACGTATCGGCAAATTTAAATAATGTCGATCATGTATTGCTGTGTTTTGTTTGGGGTCACAGTGGGGAATAGGGTTAAGGTCTTAGCTCAAAGTTTCATTTTCGGGTTAGGGTCAGATCCCTTAAGAAATATTACCAAACAAACATGACTAATTGGGAAAGATATTCACATCTGTAGTTTTCATACAACGAACGGAAAATGAGAGTTCAGTCCAACATAATTATTACATTGAAAAGATACCCCTACATCCCGCAAAATCTCAACATTTCTTTTCTCACACTTCTGACGACTTTCTACGAATTTTGAACGTCTAATAATTGAGAGAACATAAAGTAAAAGACAGAAATCAAATTGAAATTTTCCTCGTCAGAGTTTGAACTATGATCCTTTGGTTTCATTGAAAGGGTTTTTAGCTATTAGTGCTTTCATCGTTTTTCATTCAATTATGTCCCGTTTGCGGGACATTTCAATTTGCAGTACAAAGTGTTCGTAGAAACTAGTGCCACCTATCTCATGTTAGTCCTGTGGTCCAATTAGCCTTTTAGACAAACCTGAAGACCTTAGGTTGCAGCCACTTCAGAGTTTATAAGATATATACACGTTATCAAACATGTGTCGTTTTTATAGTATCTTATATAGATTTTTTGAGAGAGAATTCCATAAAAACAACACATTGCAACATTAGGATACAAAAAATCGGCTTGCATACAACAGGCCCTCCAATAAAAAGTATGAGTACACACATGCAATTTTCGAGAAAAGAATTAACCATCATCAACCAAAAAGAATAAAAACAGTACGCACTTCACCTGTTATATGTCAACACCTATCCATTAAATGATAGATACCACCTCTCCATGGTAAGAAAAACCCGAAAGCCACCCAAACTTTCCTGAAAACGGACAATTTCAATCCAGACCCCTGGCCCTGATGACCCAGAGTAATCTCAGACCAGCCTGATACTCATAAACACTGATACAAACACCTCCTGACCTTACCTGTTTTAGACTTTTTTTTCATTTAGGACTAACCTAATCATCAGCTTTATAGATACAAACACATTGTATCGTTTCTATTGATCAACCAACAACACAGAAATATCATTCATTCCTGATATTTCAGTTGTTTTTTCTGACATTGCTGTTAATTCTCAGAAAAAGTGGTTGGCAACCATCAAAATGCATAGGAACATGCCCACGTAATCATGTTTTTTTTTTAGTTGTAACACCTGTTTTTCTTTTTAATCTTTATTCACTTTCTAATTGTCATCGTACTGATATATATATATATATATATATATATATATATATATATATATATATATATATATATATAATTATTGTGTCATCCAAAGACAGCTATTTCAATGTATTACATCTGCAGGCCGATATACTACTTCTGGACTACAGAACTGAACAGTCAGTAAGGCTCGATTTAAGCAACATATTTGTTTACACGGAAATCCCTCATCCACCACAGTGCTCTATTCCTATTAGAGTGGATGAGTTACCTCACTTAAAGAGTGCTTAACCCTGAATAGAGGGGCATTATAAATATATATATGTATATATATATATATATATATATATATATATATATATATATATATATATATATATATATACATATATATATGTACATATATATATATATATATATATATATATATATATATATATATATATATATATGTGTGTGTGTGTGTGTGTGTGTGACTTGAGCTCTGGTACTTATTACAGAAATCATTGACAAACTTTAGTCGGATATAAGGAATACTGCAATGTCATACGGATAATTTAATTACCATGAAGCGAATGAACAGATTTATCCATGTACTGAACACCATCACATTTCCAATTTTCATTGAAGTATCTCAACAAATATAATTAATAAACTATTCTTTAATTTAGATATAAAGATGGAAATGCTTAAGTCTGGAAGAATGAATGATAAACAATGTTAATTACGAAGACTAAATCGGATTACAGCAAGACTTCGATCCAAGCAGTCAATCTAATTGGAAAGTGATACTGTCATGCCTGAAAATTGAAATAAGACAATATATATATATATATATATATATATATATATATATATATATATATATATATATATATATATATATGTATATATATATATATGTATTGAATTTGCATGTTCAATTGACACTGATCGTGAAAGCGAAAATAAACTAAATGAGATACATTAAGGTTGAGAGAATGATCGCACTTAATCTTAATAAAGAAAAGGTTTTTCCATTCAAATGTTATTTTCTCCCCGTCTCTCTCTCTCTGTCTTTCTCTGTCTCACTCTTTCGATATACATACATATATGTCTGTGTGCATGTGTGTGTGTGAAGTTGGGTGACTGTGTCAGCCATTCGTCAACGACTTGGATGTATCAACGAAAGTAGAAGATTTCCACCTGGAACAACGAATCGCCATGAGATCCTCAAAAGATGAAATCAAACAAAGGATTTCCTTAAGCAGGTAATTTTCTAGGAGAGTAGGCTCAAAATTCAAGAAAAAAAAATGATCAAATTAGTCCCTGAAATGAATTTCACCAAAGCATTCTCCTGAGAATTTCCCAAGCTGTTAAAACTGCTAAAATGGTACCTAAGCTAAAGAGTAGCTGTTGAACTGAGATTCATGCAACGTGCATTTCAGAGGATCAGGTTTGATGTGACATAGAGGTATCACAGGACAGCATAGTATATTAGTGAGGAAAAAGAGCCAGAGACATCTAAGTATCTGTTAGTAAAACTAAATGCTAAAGGGAAGGCTATGTTGCAGGAATGCTAGATGAACGTTCGACATCACGACTCAAACTTGATCCCCAGAGATCATACAGGAAAGTGTGTTGGACAGAGAATAAAATAGCGTGGTGATCTAGTGATGTTCAGCTTATATTAGCGCTGCGACACCTGTGATAGAGAAATGTGGCGAATCCTTGAGAAGGTCGATGTCCAATGACGGACTTTAAAAGTCTGCTGCTGATAATGATGAACGTATTTGTTTCGTGCAGACAGGCGCTGAAACACATACATAGACAATTGAAGGACGCCTTAAAGAAATCTACTGTCTATAAAAGATAATTACCAAGTTCTTCATCGTAATTCACAACCTTTCTGTAAACCAAGACGTGATAGGATATTAGAAAGGCACAGGAGATGACGCTATTTTCACCAAATAAGTACTCACAGACAGCAACAAATTGAATCACGTTCACTTATTTGTTACGCAAGGTGTCTCTTACGTATTATATATTCTAGTAATCGAAATAGATACTTTGCTTAAGGCTTTTAAGTCTTATTGATATTCAAAAAGCTGCCAAGGTTTAAATTCTTATAAACTAAAAAAAGAAATGTTTTCAAATTATTTATTTGGATGCATCATTTTTATTTTTATTTCATGGGTATTTTTTCACCTTCGCTTTAATTCCATGATAATAAATGAATAATAATTCAATGCAATAATAAGTTTCTAATAATTGCAAATTAAGGCAAGGAGACGTTGTAAAAAAAAGACTTGAAAAAGCAGTTTGAATAAATGAATTGATGGGAATTTTGTTTCTCAAAACTGCACGTATAAAAATGATTTAGGTGGTTTGCTCAGGTTGTTAAAAAGAAACCACCTCGATCAGTTTGAAATAGGTAGATTCAAAGGAACATACAAAGTAGATATGAACTGATGCAAATTGACTGACGGACAGATATGAATGAACTCAGGTATACTTATGAATATGTAATTATATTATTTGGTACATAGTCTGACGAGGGAGAAACTATGACCTACTAAATAAATATTTTTTCTAACTTATTCTTCTCTCTTGACAATGCACAAAATTCAACACCCCTTCATTTTGCATACAGATCAAACGATATACAATGTGATTCCAGATAAAATTCCCCTAATTACTGTCTTAAGCAGCAAACTCTTCTATCCAGCTCAGCAGATACGGAGAATAAAAAATATAAAAAGTAATAAGAAAAAAAAATATCGAAATAATTCAGGGACCCTTTCTTGTATAAAATAGAAATATATTGTATTTGTCATTAGCAGATTTTAAAATTATCATACTTCCAGGAATGGGATTCATCAAATCTGATATATAATCTTTTGGGATATCTGGCCAAGCTTCAATTAAAAGTCCTTGAAAATTATTTGTTAAATTCTTGTCTAGAATTGAGTTGAGCATGTTTTCAACAAATGACAAAAACACCAAAAAAAATCACCTAATTTTGAGGAGTTGACTTTCCATTTGGCCTATCACAACACGTTGAATCGAACTTATATGTAAATCAACATTTCCTTATCGTGATACAAAATTTTGATCATGTGATTGGTCGATCTAAGCTGACGAACCTTAATTACCAGATTTATTTGATATATATTCGAAACAAAGATGACGGTAATCATCTTTAGTAAAAAAAAAAAAAAGCTTGGATAGTTTTTGACTCTGCAATAGTGAGGACTGTTGCTGAAGGCTTTTTCTTCTTTCACAATCCAAAATGACCCGGACTTTTTACGACTGCATTCATTTCATGATACTAATACAACATAAGTCACCTATCTTCTTTTTTGAACTCCGATTCTCAAAGTCTTTTTTTTCACTATTCTGAAAAAAAAAATTGCTTTCGTCCTGATAAACCATCAGTGTATATTGGAAGGACTTCCTCTTGCAAAGCAGATTTTTTTTCTGAATTGATATTACCGAAAGAACGACAGAAGCTTTGAAGTACAAGTGCTTGCATACAATAATAGAGAATTTCCCAATCTTCAAAGGTTCAACTTTAGCAATTGGTTCAAGTAAATATTTGCTAAGCAATCTTAAGATCTATACCTATTGGAATTTGGACACATAAGAATCCACTCGTAATTCTCTATCCTGATGTAGTTGACACTAGCCAAGACAAAAACTAAAAAAAAGAATACTTCCTTTCAAAATACGATAAACTGCGAACTTCTGAATTACAAAGTATTAGTAAGGTATCGTACAATTACTTAGGTATTTGTTAATGTGTATATCCTCATCAAATATGAGTGAAATAATAGTTTTATACTGGTTTTATAAGAATGGAGATAGATGCTGCGATTGAGTAACATTTACGTAGAATGTGTGCAAGTCTTCTTTCGCGAATTTTGCTTTTCTTTTCAAAATCAATACTCAGAAAGTGGTTTACATTTCAGCTTGAACTTCGACTTCAGGAACAAAAAAAAAGCCTGAAGTCGGCCGTTAACGCCTACGGATAAGAAGAGAAAGAGAGAAGGAGAACAGAATGATTGGTCAATAGACGGAGAGATAGATAAATTGAGATGGAAAGAGAGCAGAAGGGGCAAAGAGAGACAGAGAAAAGGAAGATATAGAATAAGATGAAGAAAAAGATGGGAGATGCGTAACAAGCAAATCATAATGTTCAATAATTTTCTTACTTTTTCTTCTAGGCAACAACCCAACTTTGTCTATATTTTTATGCCAAGTTTGAGGCATATGGTTGTTCTTAAGTCACGTTGAGATTTCGAATATATTATGTATTGCTTATAATAATTTTGGCGCTCAATGGATGTTTTTTCCCATCATATTATTTTCTTCCGGATTAATGAACATTTTTTACTCAGATATTATATTCAAGTTCATTGGAAAAACCTTGACAACATAAACAAGATTGGCTTCTCCATATTTAATATAGGGAGTATGTATGCAAATTTCAAGTTTTCTATGATGGACAGTAAGGGCTAAGAAAAGTTGCAAGGAATGAAAAATGAAAGAAAACGAAAATGAAAGAACAAGTATCAAAAACTAATAAAAATATTTTTGACAACAACAACAACAACAACAACAACAGATAATTCAATCCATCATCCATAGCTTTTACAGTTTCTCTTTTCTTTATCTTTCTTTCTTTCTTCATTTCGTTGATTGATCACGCTCGAATAGCACCTACCTCTCTCTTTTTCTCCTTTTTCTATCCCTCCTTTTAAACTTTTCACTTTTTATTCTTAACCAGAAGTCTGACTTTGTCTCTGCTTTATGTCGGTAAAATAAAGTCAACTGAGAAAGAGTTGGACAAAAATCAGAAAGCAATGTGGAGAAAACCCTGCAAAATGGCGTAGTAATTTGAATATATCAAGACGATACGTCAAACCTAATTAATCGTTGTTGGAACGAAATACTTTATGTCCACAGATATCTTATACTATACTTACAGTTGTAACTTGTGTTATGCATAAGTACATAGACGTATAAACATGTACAATATGCTGGAATTATGTAACTTGTCATGGCGAATAATTTGCGCATCGACATATTTTTGAGTGGTCATGACAAATCAAATAAATAAATCATGAACATTTTTATGGACATTGACTGAATTACTATAGTCGACAGCTGTTGAAAGTTTAATTCCTATCTTTAATTTAATTCTTGCGAAATCGTTATGCAAGATACGATTCTATTTGCTAATTAAATATTAAACTTTATCTACTTTTCAACCGGGCCAATTTTTTTTCCAAAAAGTTATAATTCGATTATTGATTCATAGATGAGACTAAAATGCCTTGGTTTGGCACTCCCAATTAATTTGATTAATAAGAAATTGTGTAAATACCGACAAGAATCTTATAAGTATCATAAGCATCAAATATTGCAACGTTGCATTGGGCTGTAATTCCATTCGAAAAAATCGGATTTATATTCGTAATCTATT
>OY735219.1:25751684-25804184 GCA_963457665.1 Thysanoteuthis rhombus
ACTGCTTCTGGAGGATAAAACCACAATGCAGTGCACTGTTTGGAATACAACTATTTCGTTTACAATAGTTCTCTGTTTGTTCAGAAGGACAATAGATATAGCAAAAATACAAAGGTACAAATACTACGATTCCCATTTTCCCTTTCTGGGTTGCCTTACTTACATATGTAGGACAACTGATAAAGTACTATCAACGACTGACGCAGTGTACAATTTTGAACCGTCCGTAGTATTCCCGATTCGAATGAGAAAGCTGTGGCGAGAATGCATTTGACATCTCGCTAAATCAACAATTTGGACGTAGGGGAAAAACAATTAAATGACTTGTCAAACCAGAACAGAGTTTGTGGCCATGAGATAGGTTTCGTCGGGCGTGGAGTTAGAGCTAAGGCAGTAGTAGAGGGCTACACAAACATGAGATACCAAAACTACAGAGTAAGAAAAGACTTCCTGAACCAAATGCTTCTTTTGCTTTTCTGACTAAAGTTCAAGACTTTTTTTCCATCTATTTGCATCTCCTATTTTTATTTGCTTTGAATACATCCGTCTCTCTTTTTGTCTCTGTCTCTGTCCGTCTGTCAGTCTGTTTCTCCCCCCCTCTCTCTCTCTATCTATCTATCTATCTATCTATCTATCTATATATATATATATATATATATATATATATATATATATATATATATATATATGTGTGTGTGTGTATATCAATAAATATCTTATTTTATCTCCAATTTTTTGTTGCTAGACCTTTTTTTGTCTTCAGACTCTTTCGTAGTTTTGTCATAGTTAATGTCTTTAGTTTTGCATTTCCTTGTTCGGTGATCTGGACTCAAAGAGACCCTATCTGAGGATAATCCACAGCATATAATGGTATAATATCAGTTCATCGCCAAAGAGTTACTTTTTGTTTATTTCACACATGTTTGTATCTAAAGCAGAAGATTTTCAGTGTTAAATCACATAGCTGACAGTAAATAGAGATTATAACTCCGGTAAATGTGATTATGCACCTTTCAATATTGTATATTATACGGACAACGACCAGAGAATGCCGTAGTTTCTAATGACATATGTAGTGAATTTACTTATGTACATTTACCATTAACACATATGCAGAGAATGAAGATTATCCAGAAGGCGCCAAGAAAAGTAACAACCAGCATACATTGACATCGCTAATTCAATATCGGTTACATCTATATGTGAGTTAAGATACCAATGAGTTTGAAGAGTCTATGATGGAGAAGCAGAATACACGAGGCATTAGTTAATTCAAAAGTATATAACGTTGTGTCAGCTTGAAGTTTGGATGAAACAAAAGCTAGAAAATAGAGGGATTCTGATTGGCAAAGCAGTAACCAAATTACCAACAAGATACCAATGACACAAACATTTCTATTGCAAGGGTCAATCCATGCGACTGACACGTATGATATAAAGGGAAAGAATCATATAGTAGGATATTAAGTAATCAACATATATCAGCGGGTTTATTAACATATTTGCTTACTATGTCAAACCACAGGACAGGAAGTCAAAATCGGCGCAAATGGATGACCAACATATACTTCCGAAATGTCTAGTGGACACTTCTAAATAAATGCTTGACAAAAGGGCAATAACAAGTCAACATATGTAGACCTGGAGGTTTGAAGACCGGCAGAATGTCAATGATTTGAGACAAGAGTCGGATATTGGACGGCCACCATCATCACTAATCGTGTACTTAAAATAACAGAAAATCAACTTGCAACCCACCTGAATCGAATGATTATAAATTGCTTAGGCCCTGCATTACCAGCAGCTGATTTATCTAGCTCAATGGTAGGAGCAACTCCACGATGAAGCGGTTGCAGTAGCCCATTCCCTAAGCAGCCAAATTTTCTCCAAATGTTTATTTTATTTAAGTTGTCTAGGCTGAGTGATACATTAACCGTGTAATTACGATGTATCATTTCAAATAAGAATTTTTATATAATACAACGCAATTCATAATCATTCTGTCTGATCACATATATCCATTTCCTAACATTCATATGTATATATATATGTGAATAATTACTGTTAGATGTTAGAGTAGAATAGAAAAAAACCCCTCTTCATTTGTTTAAATCTGTATTTGGTATTATTCTTCGAATGAATGAAATCCAAGCTGCGCTACTATTGACGGAATGACTCATTGACGAACAAACAATAAACTGACATGGCAGACTAAATTCAGCCCTCACTTAATACTGAGAGGACATAATGAACCTTCAGTCGTACTTTATGGCTCTGGCCAACATAAAACAGGGCATAAGTTAAGGAAACCATTCTTACCAGGAGAGACAGTGAAAACATACGGGGAAACCAATCTGACACACCCTGTATGAGAGAGATTATTGAAAGACTTTTTTTTACATAGGGTTGAGCAGACGTTAAAATAAGAAGTGAAGTTCTTGGAAATGAGTCTTAGTCATATGAGATAGCTTATCAGAACGCAGTACCGGAGAATAAATGGAAACTATTCGGTTAGAATCTGAAACTTGCTTTGACCACAAACCAATGAAGGTATTTATCACAAAGAAGCGGTTGCATGTAGAGTCAATTCATCCCGCTCGGGGAAGGCAAAGTAGCGGTAGAGATTAGGGTAACCACGAAAATTACTGGAGAAAGGAGATTAAGAATAATTATCTATGGGGACAAAGGCAGCAAATTTCACCATTTGTTGGGGATATTGGATTGCACATCACATACAGATGTACTGCACGGAGCGAGCCCCAGGACACGAAGTATGTCCTGTTCGCCCGGCAAATGGAATAATAATTCACTGAAGTATGTAATCGATAACATGGGCTCTCCAAACTATCATCATTAGATTAAGGTAAAAGCTCTCAAAGCCTCAGTAGATACTTGAACAGAGGTGTCTGTCATTAACACTATACTTTATTTACAGAATGCTAAAACCACATCACATGTACAGCAAAGACTCCATTTCATTAAACAGACACCTACACTTTACTGTAGCCGATGACGACAGGTCGAAGATAAAGGTTGTCGACCAGGTCCCCATTAGCAACTGTAAATATACGTAACAGATGTGCAGCAAATAGCAATTTTATGATGCTCGCTGCACATACTAATGGACACACGTGGGTTTGGAAATTAGATCAATAAGAACTAGCACCCATTAATATCTCGTGTTCAGTATAATGATCACCAATATTTCACTACCTTTTCCAATTTCACAGTTGACTTTACACCCGCCGAATTAAGACGAATGAAAGACAATCCTGTCGAGCAACCACTAACAACATAGGAGCGAATGAGAGCTAGAGAGGTTCATGTTGAGCCTAACAAGGCATAAACGAAGCTTATTACAGCAGTTGTTGCAAGCATGAAATGATCTTTGAGTTCAATAGCATTCATTATAGAATGATGACTCAGAAAGAGATGTTCAAAGCAGCGAGCCACTATCAGCCAAGTGAACTTTCCCGGGTCAATTAAAACAGAGTACGCTGATACCCTCTACGGATCAGGTGACCTAATGCCGAAGGGAGATGTACCAACTGCAGCGACTGGTCAAAATCGGAGAAGGTGGGTGACGTATTTTCACAATGGTTAGTGACCGTATCAAAATAATAACAGTGCAAAAGGGCCTCAACATACCGACATACATACACCCAAAATTTTGAAGACTGATAGAAAGACAGGGACGAGAATTGGCAGCCACTGCCATCATTAGGCGTGCTCTTGAAACAAGGAAAAACCAACCCATAAACCAGCTGCATTGCTTGGAAGGACAGAAACCACCAAACCCTATCTATATCTGCTCATCACCTGACTCTCTCGAAATACCCTATCGAGAATATCGACCACCAATATTTCGCCCCGCACCGTGCACCCTCCACCATGATATCGAGGTATCAGAATCGTTAAGAGTTTTTATTTGAAGGATTGTTTAAAAAACCACCATGACGTACCCTCCTCTCTCTCTCAACTAGGCTAGAGTTCATCATTATAAATATATATATATATATATATATATATATATATATATATATATATATATATACATATATATTACTGGTATTTATTTGAATAGAAAAACAAACATATTCAATTCTCTTGCTGGTTTTATCATTCAAATGACTGTTTGAACAAAACAGTAATTTAATAACTGCAGCACGTGTATGACTGGCAAAACACAATGGTGTTTACGGCTCCTCCAGCTATAAGTGTATTAGCAATGTTGATTTGGCTCTCTTGCCTTAGGAAGGTATAAAGTCTGGAAAGAGGAGAACCCAATTCCCACCAATGAGTGAAGCCGCCCTTAACGCAGGTCATAGCCCTATTTGATGTCCGTCTGGCAGCTCCTGCAACCAAGCTTACATCGGACGTTTTGCTCTTCTTACCTCTTGAATACATCTGCAAGACCGCACATTCTAGCGACTGCGCTTTCCAGGATCTCTGTATGATTTGCACCTCGCGTGGTTGGAACGTTTCATTGTCTATACGTATATTCAGATCGAATGGATGCCGTTAAGTAAAGATAGTCATGTAGTTTCAGAAAAGATGAACAGTGATTAAGTTTCACGAGGATAAGGACATTCCCAATGTTCATCTTGGAAATATGGTCGGAGGTAAGTTTGAATATTAATATATGAGATTAAGCAATATTGTCAATTGTAGACGAAACAAAATAATTAACTATTGGAAATAAAATGTTCTTGGCACGTAATTGAGAACGAAACCTTTGTTTCATATTTGATTGGAAACATTGGTAACTATGAGTTTGGACCCAACTACGTAGTATCTCTTTGCACGTATTCAGGTGAAAAGTAAAAAAATAGACCTACTTTAAAATTATTTGCAGACATCACGACATCAAAGTGAATTAGATCGTCAGCTGAAAAATCCAAACGGCAAACAGTACAGTTTTCCTGCTGACATTTCATTCAGTGATGATGTTTTTGAGTTCTTTAATTTATTAGTCCGCAAAGAAATACACAAATACATGTCTACGAAGTTTGGATCTGACATCAGTTTTTTTTTTCAAAGGAGACCTACGTAAGACAAAATGGATAACATGTTGATTATCTGTTTGCTATGTTGTTTAACAAAATTAGATATCATCGTCCTATGGTAAGAAAAAATGTTTACTAACATGACAAGAATTTTACAACCAATGTACAAACATTTCTGAAATAATTTTTGAACGTTTAATTTTCAACCCAAAACAGAGGACATAAATCACATAATTCTAAAGTAGGTAATACGTGCAATCGATGATAAAATGCCCGTAGATCTTCCATTAATCGATTTAATCAATAAACTGGAACTGATATATTTTCCGAAAAATTATTGGAAAGTAAGTAAACAAAAAGGATATTTCGTGTTTGAACACGTTTGATTTCAACCAGAAAGCGGTTGTTCTTTTTAGATTCTTTGGGGTTCTTTGATATAGAGACTCCAGTAACCGTTTATTGATATAACTCGGTGTGTACATCATGACAAAAATTTCATTGAAGTAGGACTAATTAAACAGAATCGAAAAGCTTTATGCACATAATCAAATGAAAACAAGCAGCGTAATAGCGATATTGATTAATTAGTGTCTGCTATCTTCCCTGAATGATGCAAAATATACAATTCTTTTGTTTGGTAAGTTCCAGTTTGATATGTAGTCTGTGAAAACATCACCAGCCAAGCCTCATGTTATCGATATTTAATAAGCTTAATATCAAACGGCATAAGGTGTCCTTTGTGAACACCCACTGGGGATCTGCACACTTCAGTAGTGGTGAGCAATGTGACAAGCATTGTTCCATACCCGACTGCTTTCGGAATCCTGTGGATCCAGGAAAATCAACTGAACAATCATTGATTTTGTTCAGTTACAGATGGAATATTCTACCCAAACATCAAATGACTTTTTAGTCCTTTTTCGCAAATTCAACTATTTTAATCACAACTGAACTAGGACCTTTCTGAATTAGATACATCATAACGTGAATAACAATCACTTTCTACCCGGGATATCATTGCTAAATTATCTTGCCTATTCAGTAAAATATATGGCACTTACTCGCGATATATACATATATATATATATATATATATATATATATATATATATATATATATATATATATATATATATATATATATATATATATATATATATATATATATATATATATATATATATATATATATATATATATATATATATATATGTGTATATATATATATAGTCCCGGAAGATTTACTCATAAAATATATATGATATATAAATATAAACTTATTTCCCTCAAATTTGTCAATTATTTCCCAATATTTGTTATTGTGATTTATGGAGTGTTTTCAATGATTTTTTACACCCCCCCCCACACACTATACACAAACATAGACACGCTCGTAATACTCTCTTTGTCTCTTTCTCTGTCTCTCAGTATATATGTATATATATATATATATATATATATGTATATATATATATATATGTATATATATATATATATATATATATATATATATATATATATATATATATATATATATATATATATATATATATATATATATATATATATGTATGTATAGTAGGAAAATTATCCCAAATTTGACAACCAAGTGAAGTGTATGTTCTAAGATATTTCAACACAGCAATCAGGAAAAAAAAAGTTATTTGCACCGAGGTATCAGTTTACTATTTACTATTCACTCAATGTCGTAGATCTATTTTATAATTTGTCTAATTATTCGTTGAATCTCTATAAACAGAATATTGTTTGAGATTGAAACAAACATTCATATTTTCAATATGTTACTTTTCAAAGTTGTCAATTTTGAAAGAGGACATATTTTTATTTTGTTGGTTGGGAGATCAGTTTACATTTTTACTATGAAGCGTGTTTGGACTGTAAATTCACTTCAGTCATACGAAAGTATGCTTTTGAAGTATTTACTTCATTTCCGTTGTGAAATAATTTTTTCTTGGAATTTTTCTCATTCCCATTTATGTTAAGATAAATTTCTGGTCGTACAGCCGACGGAAAATGGCGTTTCTAATACAGCATAAGAGTTACATTGTAAGTACAGTCTTAGTACAAAAAAGTTTGACACCTGACACCTTTAAAACGGTAAGAAAAGTCACCATGACCAAATGCACAGAATCTTTTTTGGAAAACGAATTTCTAATACAATTTTTGTTTTCACTGGTAACAGAAATCAGAAGATAAATATCAAATAAAAATTGATACGAAGGTAAATAGTTGCCAATAATTAATAATAAATGTTTATATCACTGATTTTTTTAACAGCTGACACTTTCCAAAAAAACAAAGGTGTTATTTATTGAAAGAACAGAAATCATCAGGGAAACAAGATATCAAGAGTCATAGCCTGAAATGGAACTAGAAAAAAAAATGATTGATTTGAAGTCTCTGATAACTGTTTATTGGAATAATTCAGTCTGCACGTCTGGGGAAAATTTGTGGTGAAGGATCGTCGATAAAGGTTTCAACGCTGCTTCTCAAACTTTTTTGCAACATTTAACACTTTTCTAAACAGAGATGTTATCGATTGAAGGTTCAGAAAGATATTTAGAAAACAAAGATACAGAAATCATAACCTAACAAGAAAAATAAGACTGGGTCAAATCGTAGTAAAAAATTAAGAATAATGGTTTACAACCAGGCTTCGCAACCGATTGTTACAAAAGCAATAGCAAGCAACACAAAGAAATGAAAACAAAACCAGAGTTTGAAATTGGCGTCTACGAGCCATAGACAACGTAGATGTTCGGCAAAGACCCGACACGATTTGATTTCATACGGAATAGCGACAGAAATACAAGAAAATAATTCAAATGAATTAAAATAATAATGAAATCCTCTGCAATGGACAGCCGATTGTAAATAGAATATCTAGCAAAATTCATCAGATACACAGAGAACAAAGATTGGACATGATATGGCGAAATATGTAAGAACATATTTATAGACAAAATGAGGTATAAATATATGATGGAGGAACCAGAAAAAATGAGTGAAAGAGAAACAAGAAGACAAATAAGGTTTTGAGAAAAGACATGGAAGAACACATAAAGAAAGAGCTTGACACCCCAAAAAAGAAAACACGATGACTACGGTGGAGGAAATAAAGCTTCACAAAGAGATGCAAGGGAAGAAAAGCGAAAAAAGCCAGCTTGACGAATATCAAACAAGCCAAAATAATTGCTGCCCAAGTAGAAATGACCGAGAAGGAAGAAAAAACAGAACAAAAAAACAAAAACAAACAAAAAAAAAATCAACGAATACCTCCAAAAACATTCGAGAGAAAATAACTTAATTATCTTTGGATTACCAGAATCAAAGCAAAAAACACCAGACCATAATATAGACGTACAATCTATATGCTGCCTACACGGAGCAGTATCGGACAAACTAAAAATATTTCTTGAGAAACAGAGGGCATGTACAGAATCAGATGACTGAATAGTGATAAAAATGCAATTTGAACATAACGTAAGCCCATATGCATGATATTTGAGAAGGTAGACGGAGAATACAGTGTACCAAATCTTCAAAACATCAACGAATCAGCATAAAATCGAAAAGCTAGAAGGAAACAATTTACATAGCATGAAACTAAATCAATTAACATGACTTTCCAAGAAAGTTTACACCGAAAACAAAATAAGAAAAGATAATAACAAGAAAGATATACATGTAGCAAATTTTAAAATAAAAACAAAAACACAACAAAAATTGATAAAGACGTAAAATAATCAGAAGAGACAAATACCATGTGATGCGAATTGGAAAAAAAAAAAACAAAAAAAAATTTCTACATGAATCATAAAAAACTACAAACTGAGCCCCCCCCCCCAAAAAAAAAGAATTCGGCATAATCATAACATCAAAACTCTAAATCTATAACCATGTAAATAAATACAACAAAAAAAGCTGCAAGGATAAATAGAATGATGATGATTCGATTCGATATCCTTAATATAAGAACATTTAAAATACTATAGAAACATAAGACCCATGCAGTATAGGCATGATCATTCCAATACAAAAATCACACAAAAGAAATGGAATACATCTAGAAAAGAGTATCAAAACTTGTTGCAGAACTAAAAGACCTCCCTGGAAAAAAAAAATTCGTGAAATTGGAACTAACAACACCAGAAGAGAGGAGGATAAGAGGAGACTTTATACACACATTTCAAATAATACAAAGCATCGACAACATCTAAGCCAATAAATTCTTTGAAATGAACAAAATAAAAAGAAATTTAAGGAACATGTCTGGAAAATTCAAGGAAGGGATTCTCCCCACAAAGATGATTGGAACCAATGAATGGATCAAGGATTAATAGAAACTGAAACAGTAAGCAGCTTTAAGGATGGATCTGGATACTATTCCACAATCTACAGAGAAACGAAACAAACCAAAAAGATGAAAAAAAAAAAACCATTGAAAAGCCAAGATAACCAAACTACCAAAGACAAAACGGGATACAATTACAAATATGCGCAAAAAATTACTTGCTGTACCTATTTATCCTAGTACTATTAGGCCTCAGTCATGATATCACTCTAACTGAACATAGGAACGAATCGCTCCCGCAACACGAGAATACATTCATAATCTATGAGTTTCACGGTGTGTACCGTCTATCATGAAGAATATTTCTTGAAATTAACAAAATTAAACAGAAACAAAATTTGTATTTAAAGAATTATCTGCATTGAGTGATTTTACAATAGGTACCAGCAGGAGTAGATATTTGTATAAATGAAAAAAAACAAAACTTTAGTAATGTAGTAACCATTCCAGGAGAGAACATTTTCAAATATTTCTGCTAACTCCAAAGTTTCAGAGGAACTGTTTTTCAGTACTTCATCTGATAAAATTAATGAGACAATTTAATAAAACTTGTTTCTGGTTTGACGTTGTAAATATCAGATTCCAACGCTAGTTGATTGCCGCTGCTGCTGAATTCAATCGTAAAAATGATTGGAAGAAAGGAGGGAGGGAATAGAAATAAACTGTCTGGCACTTCTTCATTTTTTGTCCAACTCCACCATCTGCTTTGAGACCCTAATCCTGTCAGCTCATCATTTTTTTGCCCAATCTCTTATTGAAAGCGTTGACACAAACAGACATTATATATATATATATATATATATATATATATATATATATATATATATATATATATATATATATATATATATATATATATATGTATATACTTCCTAACCCTTTTGTACAAGATGGCTTGCGTTTTTTCATTTATAATTTTGGGAAAACAAAATATTTTTCATAACAGAAATCCAATGTTTACAAAAAAGAAATACCGCAACCGCAAGTTGACACGACATGTTGTTATGACATCACTCTTAAATTCCAATATCAGATGAATTCACGATTAAGTCAACACTAGGAGTCTGACAATATATAATTCAGATGAAAAACTTCTACATGACAAAGGTAAATGTCTGCAACTTCTACACATTCAGGGCATAACCGATTCCATCGTGTAAGTGATATCCCTAATTTCAGGGATTTACCTTGGACACGGGTTGGGAGCTAATCCTAATTGAGGGTTGGCAAAACATTGTGAATAGTTGTCCACCTACTGCGATTTTACTAATCTTATATAATATCAAATCTCCCTAAATGATCGATAGGACCCCTCATTAAGCCAAACCCTCCAGATTCCCAAATCTGTCGCTGTGCTTCTGCTTAATATCTATACAAGTATTTCATGGCGTTGAAAAAATGAATAACTGATTACCGTTCAAGTTTTATTCATATCTTTTATTCACGAGATATGTTTTTACAAATCTTTACTGCTCACATGTCAAACATGCATTTTCTCTGTCTTCTTGTCACAATATTTCAATCTGAAATAAAATTACACTTCCCCTTTGTTTGTCGACGGATTGGACATTTCCAAATAGTAAAAAAGAAGAGTTAACAAAACTATGTAATTTCTTCATCGTATGTTCTTGTATTGGGTGTATGGAGATATCTGCAACTGACAGTCTTGCACAGAGAGTATCTATGTTTCGTATAATATTAGTATCAGGAGATATTTTACTATTGATTAAGGGAAGGGATGTAAACATTATATTCTAACAATTCTCACTAGTTAATTACTGTTGGCACTGATGCTAATAGTAAAAATAGTTGAAAAAAGGGAGGGATGATATCGAAATAAACTGTCTGGCACTTCTTCCAATCCAGTCAGCCCATCTTTTTTCAACCCTTTTGTCATTGAAAGTTATGACACAAACAGACATTCAAAATTCATATGTATGTAGATATACAAGACGACCCGCGTTCATATATGTATCCAGTTTTGGAAAAACATCCAATATATTTTATTCATTTGATTGATTAATATAATCTTATATTGTGGATCTGATGTGATCCGATAAAATATTTATAAAAGTGACAATTTGAAAGTGACAGGAAAACCTAAGAGAAAGCAAGTGATGAATCCCAATCTATATATATATATAGATACACACACACACACACACACACACACACACACACACACACACACACACACATATATATATATATGCATATATATATATATATATGAATATATGATGGATAAATTGTATCTGGCATATATATATATATATATATATATATATATATATATATACATATATATATATATGAATATATGATGGATAAATTGTATCTGGCATATATATATATATATATATATATATATATATATATATATATATATATATATATGCATATATATATATATATATGAATATATGATGGATCAATTGTATCTGGCATATATATATATATATATATATATATATATATATATATATATATATATGCATATATATATGAATATATGATGGATAAATTGTATCTGGCATAAAGGTGAGATTTATTTCTCCTCTAGACAAGAGATAAACGCTGATTGGATAAATAGGTATATATTTACAAACGTTTCGACCACGGTGAGATGGAGAAATGGGGATAAAATGAAGGAAACGGGAGTTCTATATGTTTTGAACTTCTGAGATGGGTTTGCATTTCTGGCTGTCTATAGACTTTGCCTTTGGTTAGGGGAGAGACCCATATATCTGCCATATGCCATCTTCGTTCGATGGGGGATAGGCACTTGTATACGGATACCTGGTCGTATATATCTGCGCTACGCCTCTCGATATATTCGTTTATTCTCATATGAAATGTGCTGCACGATTGGACTTTCACTTATGATTACAACATAATCTACCCCAAACAGAAATACACACACACACACACACACATATATATGCATACATAGAGGACCCAAATTCTGCTCACACAGACAAATGCAAGGAACCAACCTTAACCTCACTGTTACCCAATAAGTAGCTCATCATGCATCCAACATTGCATTTCTTGGATCACTTTGTGGTGCTTACATCCTTTTCACGAAACTTGCGACAGGTTGTAGTAGGCTGTATGGTACTTACAGCATTGTATAATTCCAAGACTGACCCATCTATTATGGAGGCAAATTTCTATAGATAAACCACACAGTTTTCCCCATGAGTGTCATATTTATTTATCTATCAAATCGTTGTCCGTTGACTCAATCTTTTAGCCGTCTACTGGGACACAACGTTATAAATGACTGCTGTCAAAACCGTATTATGTTAATGTGAGATCTCTCTTTTACAATCAAGAGTTTTTCAGGTCCTCGCAGGCTCCACTTGCCACTACCTGTCAGTTGTGACTTCCTTGGGCTTTAGGGTCTTAGTTTTTGAACCTCAAAACATTATCCACTCTCGTTCGAATGTTATAGCAAGCTGATCGGCCTGACGGTATCAAAAGTACACCATGATAATACAACTTTTTGAATTAACATGTATGTATTAAACGAAGTTTTATTGCCACTTATTTGAGCTGAGTATAATTCCAAAACTTATATTTAGACAATGATTCTCAATAGTTTGTTGTTTTTAGCTTTACCACACGAGACACGTATTAATGCACATAGGTACAGATATATTTAGGTATGAAAATGAACGAAAGATCAAATCAGTAAAACTTAAATATGTATAACAATTATATACTGAATATTTTTAAGTGATACAAGTTTCTGAATTATGCCTAAATATCTTTAATTTTATTTTAATGGTAATTTTAAGCGAGTCTATGAATTTTGGTTCAGATAAGTTCATAGTTTATTTGACTCTTGCAATTACTTAAAAAAAAGTAAGAAAATTTAGTGGGTTTCTATCATAGTCGAATTCACAATCGACCATTGACGTCAGAATAAGTTAATGTTAGATAAACACACAGAAGACTGTGCTCAAGTAGTGAAACATTTCCCCTTGCCTTGTTAGGTGAAAAGGAGGATCGATCGAATATTTTTTTCTGTTGGAATAAAAAAACGATTCGTTGAACGGCAATGAGGTTGACGAATCAAATAAAAACAATCTTGACTAAGCTCCGATCAAACTATATTGCTTCATCAATTTTTTTAAAAAGTGGACAGAGCAGGGTTTATTTGTCCACATAATGTTATTCCAAAACTACGTGTTCAGTTTCAACTCTTGCATTAGTAGTTTGTGTGAGACATCAAGTTCGTCATCAGTTTTTGCGTACGTACCTCTTATTCGAGTCATCATGACGTCTCTGGTTTTTCAGTGAGATCATCGTCATAGTTGTGACGAACAGAAATAGAGTCAGAACTCAATGATAAGAGTTTTAGAATAATATTTTTCATAACAAGAATTGGATCTTTACAAAAGAAAAATACTGCACACACAAGTTGACACCACATGTTGTTATGACATCACTCTTACTCTTTTATCATCCTCTCTCTCTTATTCGTGACTTGATTCCAAACGTCTTAAATCCCAATGCCCAACAAACTCAGATAAAGTCAACTCTAGGAGTCTGACGGAGAATCTAGATGTGCAAGCGAATTCTACTGTTATCTACAAATATGTACATTTCAGGTGAAAAATGACTACTTGGTATCGCCGAATGTTCGTAACATCTACATTTTCGGGGCACAACCAATTCCTGTACAATAACCGTGATTGAAGGAATTCAGCTGGGAGATGGGCTAGGAACAAGTTTTAAATCGAGGGTGTGCAAAGCATAATGGATAGTTGTCCAACTACTGCGTCTTTACTAAAATTATACAACATCGAATCTCTCTTAATGTTTGAGAGGGCCTTTCATCAAGCCAATCCCCCGGGGTTCCCAAATCTCTAATCGTATGTCCAATGTGTATCCATATATTTCATCTCGTTAAGAGAATGAATAATTCTGATCACGTTCCAAGTTTTATTACTATTTTCCATTCAGAAGATATGAGTTTACACAAAATCTGACAGCTCATAACATGTAAAACATGTATTTTCTCTGCCTTCTTGTCACAATATTTCAACTTGAAATAAAACTACATTTCCCTTGTCATCTTTTGACAGATTGGACATTTCCGGATAGTGAAGAGAATAGTTAGCATAACACATTGACATTTCTTTATTGTATGTTCGCAGATCGGGTGTATTGAAATATCTGCTTCTGACGGTCTTGCACAGAGAGTATCCACGTTCCGTATAATAACAACATCATGGGATATATTACAATTAATTAGGAGGTTTTGTTCCCACGCTGATAACGGACGTTGGGTGTTCGTGTCCGATCAGATTTGGATTAGAATCCTGATAGGAAAATTACGTTATCTTTCTCATTCAAAGAAAAAAAAATTATTTGTTATTTTTTGTACTTGGCTCTCTTTTTCCTTTTTTCTTTTTTCGTGCACATTTCTTCTTATTCGTTCTGCTTATTTCATTCTTTATTCTACTATATCTCCATCAATCAATGCACCTGTATGTAATTGGAAAGATGAAGATAAATGCACATATAAAAACATACAAACTCTCACACACACTATATATATATATATATATATATATATATATATATATATATATATATATATATATATATATATATATATTAATCCCCAACATAAAATAACAAACTACATGTGCGATCTAAGCAATGTATCAAAATCATGTTAATCTAACTTTTTATTTCAAATCCTCGAAACAGTTACACTATAAAAAGTCGATGATCCAAACCAGGGAAAATTCACACATTGTACCAATATAATAAAGTGAATATATATATATATATATATATATATATATATATATATATATATATATAGAGAGAGAGAGAGAGAGAGAGAGAGAGAGAGAGAGAGAGAGAAAGAGAGAGAAAATGCTACTCATAAGGTTGGGGTATATAGCCATGGATAAAAAAAAATCACACTAAATCTGAAAGGTCCATATCTGTGTAGGTGAAAGTCAATTTCTGTCTGGAGTAAGAAGAGTCTGTGACAAGAGGGTTGTTCGTAACTGTATGTATGATTGTTGGACTCATCTTACATGAGAAGGGACATTGAGTGAAAGGGTCAGGATGAAGATGGTCAGTTCTCAAGAAAAAGTTCGTTTGAATTTTTTTTTCAAAATAGAGAGGCTGTATGTGTATGCACTGAAAAATAAAAGATAAAAAGAAAGTGTAGATTATGTACATGCTAAATGATATACATGACCTCAGGTATTAATATTTTTGTTCCTTTCTTCACTGAACTTTACATTCTGATTCTTTTTTTCCTTTATCCGCTCTTCCTATTTATTTTCCCAACCATTTTTTCTCTTTTGCTTTGTTAAACTTCAACAAAGACAGGAGTGGAGTTCGGCCCCGAAGCAGGAAAGCCCCTTTCTTCTTTTCTTATTTTTCACCTTTTTCATTTGCAAAATACGACAGTTCAACACATTTTTCTCAAGCTCAGCATGTCACCTGAGGAAATTTGTATATTAAATCTACTGTACGTAAACAACGTTTGATATTCCTTGAAGAAATTGAATTATTCTACGGGTTTGCCAACAATGTAGCGGAAAATGTCAATAAAATGAAAAAGAAAAACTGCAGTAGGAGTTACAATATGAATGATCGATCACAGGACATTAACTTTTTTTCCTTTCAGTCACCATTAACCTATGTTGATATTACTCACACATTTTGTGTCTCCTTGCAATAAAAGCAGGCGATTAATAGCCTTCATCATATTCTTTTTAATGGTAGTGAAAGGCAGGATGTTCAAAGGTCAGAGTCAATATGTCTCGTCTTTTCCCTCTTTCCGTTCATAGAATCGACTCGCAACTGAGAGCAGAAATATTGATAAAAAGACAAGAAAACAACGTTAGCATTCCCGATATTTTTCTTATTTCCCTCGGCTACTTGCGCGTATGGGTCCGCTCGGATAATATAATGGCTCGCACGTCTACCTTATGTGCAGAAGGTCATGGGATCGATTTCCAATATGAGCGATGGCTATGGAAAATTCCTTATTGGGACAAATTTCCCAGTGTAGTACCCAGCGGCAATTTCAGTAAACTATAAACTTCGTGATTAGAATGGGGCTATATCTTTGGTAGACTTGCATCTTGCCAAGGGAGAGGTCATTAAAACTTCTAGTTATCGAGTCCTGGTCTCGGCCTAAGGCTTGCAAGAATCATCGGCCTCCATAGTCAATTAGGAATTGTCTCTCAAGAGATGGAACACTTCGCATTTTCACTTGCCGTTCGAGGATCAGCTTCACAGTAGATGCTTCCAGGTTCGATCCGACTTGAAAAATGAATTACGAAATTCATTTTTGCCATAGTTGATATCAGTTAATGGTTGGAATGTTTTGACTTTTATTGCTTTTTGAATCAAAAATATTATGCGTGAGTTTTGGAACTTAAATATTTTCAACAGAATATCCATGCTCGCGTTGCCTTGATCTCATGAACGTTGACATCAAAGTTAAAAGATCAAACAAATATTTTTAACGCAAATGACTAATATATTTTCACAAATAGAACGTAGTTCATTATTTTCGTCTTCGTGTTTGTTTTTTTTTTGCAATCAGATGCATTCATATAGACCTGGCAACGATCACAGGTTTGCAAGGCCAGTAAGACTGTTGGAGTTTTGAAACAAGCATTCTTTGGTTCAAATATCAGTTTTAAATTTGAAATGAAGAAAAACCGTTGAATACTATTTATGTGCATGTACATGTGCAACAACCACATCGTAGATAAAAACACTGATATCAAAATCGGAGACACAGAACTGGCGGAAGTAGATCACTACATCTGCCTAGGGCAACGAATCTCCATTAAACCCTCAAAAGACGAAGAAATCAAGCAAAGAATCACACCTGGATGGCAAACCTTTGGCAGAGCAAGCTCAACCTTTAAGAATAAGATCCCATTAATCCTAAAAGAAGGGTGTTTAACAGATGCATCCTCCCAATAGTCACCTATGGAGCTGAAACATGGAACCTAACGAAATGGGTCCCCCGATATCAGATGCGGAACCGAGACCAGCAGAATATTAGGTGGGGGGACGAGCTGGACAAATTTAGGAAATACTGGCTCTGCGACGCTCATGATAGAGGAGTGCGGCGAATCGTCGGGAAGGTCTATGTCCAACGACAGACATTGAAAGAGTGAAGATGAAGATGATGAATATTCCCTTATTCGAAAATGATATTATTTGCAATGGGTGTATGGATGATATGACGACAATTCTTATGTCTATGTGTAACATCTCTCATTTGCGCTATTAGCTTCTTTTTTTTAATTCGAATTCATTCCATTCCAGAAATAAAAGACTTCCCAAGGAAGTCACCAGCGATCTTCTTGTAAAAATATTCCTCTGACAGATGTTTTAGCGGAATGAAAAAGATATAGCCTTAGTCGAAATCTTCCGGATGTAACATAATGAACCGAAAAAAAATATGATGAAAAAAGATAGCCTCCGTACGGAAAATCAGAATTGAAAGTGACCAAAAGAATAAATAAAACGTCGTTTCTAAAATGTATTTCGTAAACATATGCTCGATAATATGTCTATACTTGCAGCAGATGGCTCCAATATCATCTGCTGAACAAATATTTTGAGGGCAGAAACACTGAAATCTCAATTGAAAACGAATTTCGGAAAAAGTAGACCACTACGTCTACGAACGACAGTGAATCTCAATTAATTCGACCAAAGAAGATGGAATCAAGCAGGAGGGATTCGCTCTCAGATGATGATTGTCCTTAGAGAAAGATCTACCAGAAATGCATCCTCCCGATAGTCACCTATGTAGCTGAAGCATAGACGTTGACCAAAAGATTGGCCCTCAAACTGTTAGCCATACAGCGTGAATATGAGAAAATAATGCTCAGCCTCACATGACACAGCGCTGTATATGGGAGAAGAAAACACGAATAAGTGATACCATAGAATCCATTAGAAATCCAAAATGGCAATGGACTGATCGTGTTGCAAGAATGGCAGAAAATTGATTCACATTACGACCCAAAACATGGACCCAGAGATAGAATGCAGAATTTAAGATAGCGTGACAAAATAGACAAGTTCCGAAAAGTATTGATACTGCGACATTCATGATGGAGAGACCTGGCGAATCTTGGGAAGGTCTATGTCAAATGACGGACGCTAAAGAATTGATGATGATGATGATGATGATGATGATGATGATGATGATGATGATGATGATGATGATTCAGTTCACCTGAAAATAGTGCTTGACCAATCATGTTCCAAGATGCACATGAATAAGAATCAAAATCACTTGCAGCTTGATTCAAATCCAATAAATCAAAAAAAAAGTTAGAATCCGTGGTAATAGACGTTTAATTCAATAATACAGGAGAGAAATCATGATAGTCGTAGGAACTCACTTAATATCAAAAATAAAAAGACTTAATAAGGATATTAATTTCCGCATTGACGCCGAAATGTAAATTATAACATAAGTGCTTAGATTTTTTTCAACAAAATTGTGAGATGTATTGTCACGTTTTTAGTAAACCTATTCCAGAATTTAAGGACTTCGGGGTTAAGATAATTGTGATATTCAAGTCAGTAATGGCATTTAAAGAGATTGTCTAGGGGAATTCAAATAAAATTCTGATAAATCTATAAAAAGAAATAATGATTAGAATTATGGAATTATCACAGCACTTGCAATAACCATGATGATGTAGATAGATAAACTAGCTCGCTAACAATGTCAATATTTACTTATACCTCGGTAATTTGATAAATTAAAGCATTACTCTTAATAAGGTAAAGTCAATTAATGTCAATAGAACCCATGTTTAAGGCTATAAATAGTTATCGTCTGTTATAAAATAATCAATGAGAATATTTTACAATAAAATTGTATCTTGAAAATGTGATATCAGGAGTCTAAGACTGATCATAGTTAAACGTAAGTGCAAAATGCATTTCGTCAGTTGGGAGAATTGAATATAAAAAGCGTTGGTAACAGTCATTTTTTATTCTCTGATATACAAGATATACTGTCTTGTGATCTGTCTTCGTGAGGTGTAGCATGCTATTTATTCACTCTCCCACTCGAGTAAAATATGACACAAAGTCTGGGCTTTACGTGGGGAAAATAGGAGCAACCCTTGAAAGGTAGCTCCAGCCGACGCGACTTTGGTTTGTTAAGCAACCAGAGCAATCACCGTCACGAAAGTGTCAGGCACGAGCCCGACCTGTTATGTGCAATGGAACAGTGCGGCCCCGAAGCAGTGCATCCCCTGCAGCTGGGCTGAGTAATAATAAGAGAGCCCTAGGACGAATCCGATTTTCCCAATGCGCATAGCAGTGCATAGCCTCAGTCTAACCTCATTGGCTGACGAATTGTACCGGGGCACTCGGTCTTTGATGCTCAGCAACACACAATCTTATCACAGAAAAATGGCGTGGGGAGCAGAAGTCTTTTGAGAGCACGTTGGATAGCTCTCACTTAAAGCGTCAGGCACTTGAGTAAGTCCAATGTTTCAGCTCCATAGATGGCTACAGATAGGAAGCATTGGTTATATAGTTTTCTTCTTTGAGACGGGTTGGATTTTCTTGTTCTTGGAAGTTGAGCTTGCTCTGCTGAATGCTTGCCATTTTGGAGTTACTTCACCTGATTTCTTAATTTGCGGATTTCATGGAGGATTGTTATCGTAAGAAGAAAACATGATCTACTTTCTCCAGCTCAGTGTTTTCCACTTTGATTGTTGGGTGTTTATTTCCAACATTTGTCTTGTTAAAGTTCATGTGTAAACTGATTTTCTTGCTTTTTTTGTTTGAGGTTGAGATTTTCTACAAGAATGATAATGTCGTTTGCAAATCTGAGATCACTCAAGTATTTGCCGTCTATTCTGATCCTTCAAATATCCCCAATGTAGGTTTCGAAGGATCATCTCTATCGTCGGGTCATATTGCTAGAATGGTAGACAACCGATGGACATCACGACTCACAACAGGGATCACATAACTGAGGCTGGCAGGATACCATAGGGGGAGACGAACTAAACAAGTTAAGAAAATATTTGCTCTGCAACACCCATGATGGAAAGGTCTATCGAATCCTTTGGAAGGTCTGTGTCTAACGATGCATAATAAGAGACGGATGACAATGATGATGATGTTGTTTTTTTTTTGATAGAGAGGAATAAGAAAAAACTTCGAGGTTTATACGAAAGGTCAAGCTGGTTCTTTGAAAAAATGCATTCCTCTCCTAAGCTTCACCGATATATTTTCGGAAAATGTACGAGAAAACCTGCAATAAAACTTGATGTATCGATAAAATCAATAATTTTGTCTGGGAGTGACAGAGTTTTATATATAACATTATCTCTAGGCAAAACAAGAAAAACACTATCTGCACAGGGAATCGATTGAAGATGTTTCATCAGCATTTTAGTCAACTTCATGAAATAAGAAATATCTACAATCCTAATGTTACAATAAAAGCAGAGGTAAAACCGAATTATTGGATCGATAATTAATTGAAACAGGATTTTGAAATTCGAGCGGTCAAATTCTGTAAAAAAGTACCATGGTACTTGTTTGGGAAATATAGACTTTCGATGCAGAAAAGGTTCCACTTACATAGCCATCAGTCTAGCATTTGCCTCACTCTTTCTAATTTGTTGGAATTATATCTAATGCTCTTGGTCAATTTTTTTTTCACAAAAATAAGAAAAAATAAATACTCAATTTCCCTCAAATTTCATGCTCTACATACAAACTTTGAACGAAATGCTCACCAGCAAGACAACAGAAGTAAGAAGACCGTATCTGATGGTCTTAGACAAGGAAAAAGGATCCGACAGACCACAGACTAATAATGCTAGGTAGGAAAAGGACTTTCCAGAGAAAATCATGGTATACGAAAGCTAAGGTTATGTCAATAGTAATTGCAACCCTGTCAAAAGCACTAGATTTGGGATTAAACAAACTATATCGACTGAAGTAGACAAGGCACAAAGGAAACAGAAAGTCGAAATAAAGATGAGTCTAGCCCAGAGAATGCAAAAACAAGCATGACAGGGTGAGGACGGTGGTCCAGTGGAACTTTACAAGCAACCGAAGTTTGACCATATAAATCGATTATACAGGAGCATCAGTCTTAGGGGATAAAAGACACAAGGTTCACGACTTCGTGATAAAAAAATCTAATGATAGTTAACAACGAGATCAAAATGTCAGATAGTAGGTTTTCTTGTCAGCAAACCATAGGTTGAAGCTGAAAGAGGGATAAAGCTGGATAAAGATATGGAACTCACTGTGGAATATGAGGGTAACTGTGGAGCCAATTGTCTGTAAAGCTGTCGAGACAATTCCTGAAAAAATACATTGAAGAAACTGGGAATTCAAAGTTGAACTGAGACCATCCAGAATACTAAGGAGAATCCTAGAGATTTGATGAGATTCATTCTTCTGCAAAAGCCAATGCTGATGTGAAAACATATCATTGGAATGCGTGGAAATCTCTTTTAAGAGGACATCCAACAGCTTATGTAATGAACCCTAAACCATCTTACCAATGCTTGCGTCCTCCTCAGACATAGGTGTCAAGCCAACATACTTTTCTGACTTTTATTTTTCTCAGGTCTCACGTTTTCGACTGAGTAAAATTATTGTATAGATACAGCACTTGCCAGTGTGTGAGTTCAGGATTGACAACCCTGCAATAAAAGGCAATGATACATTGACTTCTTCTTCTTCTTCTTCTTCTTCTTCTTCTTCTTCTTCTTCTTCTTCTTCTCCTTCTTGTTGTTATTATTATTATTATTATTATTATTATTATTATTATTATTATTATTATTATTATTATTATTATTATTATTATTATTATTATTATTATTATTATTATTATTCACAGGGCAGGCTCATCCACAAACTCTAAATTTGTCTCAATAAAGGCAAAGTTCTAGAATGGACGGCTAGAGATACAACAACCCTCACCCGAGAGAAAAACTTAAAAGAGAAAACCAGGCCAGTGATTATAGACCAATCATGTACGTATCATTAATGTGGGAAATCTTTACCGAACTGATACGGAAAGAATAAGACTATTACTAGGAAAAACAGAAAGGACGTCTGAGAGGAACCGAAGGGACAAATGACCTCTACATCGACCCAAAAGAAATAACAAAAAAGAAGAAAAATGTTGCATTCGGATGGATAGACCATAAAAAAGCATATGACAAGATTCCACACTGTTACATACTTGGATGCCTCAGAATATTGAAGATCAGCGAACCAGTGGTGAGATTCATAACCAATTTGGCGAAAAACTGGAATTTAAAATTGATAACTACGTTACAAAACCGAATAGAGGTGAGTCCAAAAAGGGGATTCTTCCAGGGAAACTCTTTTTCTCCACCACTATTTGTTCTAACCATTATACCACTCGATAGAATCATGAAAAAACAAAGGATACCAATTTTCCAAATCAAAGGGAAAGCCAACCACTTTGTGTACATGGACGACATAAAACTAATCGCAAAAAACATGGAAGAGCTTGAAATGCTGTTTAACAAAGTGAAAGAATACACGGATGACATTGGGATGGAGTTCGGATTAAAAAAATGTACTACTGTACTAATAGCAATGCACAAAAGAAAATTCACAGCATCAAAAGGAATCAAATTACCCGACAACAAAAAGATCAAATCATTGACCACACAGGACCAATGCAAATACCCGGTGTGTTCCAAAATGTGACGCAATACGACGGGAAAAATGAAGGAAAAAAATCAGAAATGAATACTCTAAGAGGATAAGGGAAATATTGGAGACTAAATTAGATGGCAAGAATCTGATAAAAGGAATGAACACATTGGCTGTATTGATAGTAAGATAGACAGGAAAGGAAGACTCCAATCAATAGACTAGTGAACAAAAAAGCTCATGACAAAGAACGAGGCCTTATATATAAGATATATTTACCTACAGACTGTATATAATAATCGAACAATGTGGTGCAGAACCCATCAGCACAGAACACTTTGTCCGAAAAGCCAAATCAGACCTAGAAAAGTATGTGCAACGAATAGCGAAGACATTATAGAGAGTACCTGATGCAGAGTAAACAAAGGAAAATGGGAACTGAAAAAAATATAGAGAGAATTCAAAAGTCGTATACAAAATATCGCAGACGAGAGATCATGGACATGGATACGAAAAAGAAACTTGGAGAGAGAAACAGAATTGCACATCGAGGAAGCCGAAAACAAATCCACCAGGACAAAATTTCATAAAGCAAAAATCGATGAAACCAAACGAAACAGCTAATGCCGCCAATGCAGAGAGAGGGACGAGACCGTAAACCACATATCCAGGGGATGCAGTCAACAAGCCCAGGAAGAGTATCAACACAGACACGATAGGGTACCAACAGTGATACACCGGGAACTGAGCTAACGAATGGGATTGAACCATTTGGAAAAGTTGTGCCAGCACAAACTGGAGACAGCCCTGGAAAATGGAAGCCATATGTTACTCTGAGAGTTTGACATTCAAACTAGCCACTGTATCCAAGCTAAAGACCGGACATGGTAGTTGCGGACCGGGAAAGAAGAACCTGCTGAACTTTAAACGTGACCATGCTTGCAAACCACAAGGCAAATAGGAAAAAGAGAGAACAACTGAGGAAATACCAAGACCTAACATAGGAACTGAACGATATATGAAACATGAAAGTCAGGGTGAGACCGGTTCTTGTAGGTGAACTTAGAACCACACCAAAGACACTGAAAGCAAAATTGGAGGACCTGGAGATAAGAGGAAGGATTGAGACTATACAGACCACGGCACTACTGACAACCACACAAATATTGAGGAGAGTATATAGAAATATGATACTTACAACCATCAATTGGTAGCAATGGCCCAACAACCAGGGAAAAAGCATGGTGGACGAAATTCAATTCATAGCCCCGCTTTGACGGATGACGACGATATGAGTGGAGGGCTGGATACCCGAGGAGATTTACCGTCGCTCAGCGAAAGTCATAAGGCAACTGATGTGAAACCTTAATCCACAGCACTGTTACGGACTGTGAGAGTATGGGGAGGGAGTCTTGAGACTTGAGGATACTTGCTGTTACATAGTCTCCAGCGGTAACCACCAGGCAACTGGTGTGAAAATGCTAATAATAATCTTAATAAAAGCCTTCTACATCTGAGATATTGACGTGAAAGGAATAGAGTAGAAGATGCAATAGCACTCGCTGATATTGATCATTTTATCGACTCGGCTAATGAAGAACTATACAAATCCAAGTGATGAAACATAAATGGTGACAGTTGGAAGTGGTATTAGAATTGACGAGAAAAGAAATTTTGTATTGAAAAAAAAACAAAACAAAAAAATACAACAAAAAAAACAAACAAAAAACGACCGAACGGGATGATAAAAATAAGAAGAAAATCATATCCACTGATATTTCAAGAAAATGAAAAGAAAGAAATTGCAGACAATGACATGGACTTCCCCCGCAGAGAGCATTTCATGATGATGTTGGCAGATTTTTCTATATGGAGAAGAGAGATGATGGAATTTGGCACATCAGCAATGAAGTCAGTCTCGATATAGCTGTCAAACGATTGGATGGGAGAGTGAAGTAAGAATAATCATAAAAGACGAAAAATGCAACAAAATCTGTAAAAAGTTAATTATTAAAAACAGTACAAAACAAACAATAGACAGAAGCCAAACATTAGAATAAAAACAATCCCAAGGAGATTACGAGAGACTGAATAAAGCTACTGAAAATGAAATGACATTGCAGACGACACATTGAGTGGGAAATAGAGACTGTAGTAATAGCAACCCATAAAAAAGTGTTTTCGAACAAATTACATTCAGACCCAGATAGACAAGACAGCAGATGAGTAAATATCATCTTCGCCTAGGCAGAGATGAAACTGTCATTCATATAAGCGCGATTATCAAAAATGTATTTCAAAAGTATTAATGTCTGAATAGGATCCAGGATTTCCAGGGAATTGGCAATGGAGACTAATGGTGTATGGATGGGAATATGAATATATCCTGGAATATAAAAAACGTTAGAATCGTGTTCTAGTGAAGAAAAATAAAGGACTTGATCATATATCTTAATATCACAGGGTAAATTGGGGTTATCATGCTGATAAGATGTGGTGATGTTACTGAAGATGGAAATACAACTGAATCCGTATTTGAAAGATATATAAATGATTCATTCGTTTTCAACAGAGGACATAATAAACATTTTTTCTTTTTGCCTCTATACATGTCCGTATATGAGGCATGTTAAATATTTTTGCACGTCCTTGTAATGTAAAGATTTAAGAATGTGCATAAAATTAAATTGAATATTATCACTTAAATTTTGAATGGGACTGTTCAAAATCACAGACCACGATGTCACATGTTTCGGGAAGAAACGCAGTCTGTTCAAACTTCCCAATAAAAAAGGGGAGGGGTCCCGATAATTGCTCTTTATGGTGAAAGGTCAATGTACCGGAATCATGGGGACCGAGCTACTTCCGGGCTTGCCTATTGATTTTAATTCAGGTGATGTAACTGATAATTTACAGTGATTTTAGTACAGGAAAACACCACTTATGTACAAACCATAAACAGTCAGGGTACAGTACAAATATTCTTTTTTGAGGATTTGAAATTCCTGCATCTAACCAAATGCAAATTCGTGTGAAAGTTGAAATTTCAAGTAATAACCATACGATTACAGAAGACTCAACTGAAAGTAGTTGAATAAAAAAGGATAGAAAGATAAAATGAATTACTAAAAATATCATTTACACCCTGAAGGTAAACTTGGATGGAAAACGTCGAAATTCAAACTGTGAAAACTAATAAATTACTTGATTATATTGAAACAGCCGATCTAAAAAACGCACGGGTCTGATTAGTTTTTGGGAAGAGTTCGGGAAAACAGGAAAAATGCCAAACTTGGACAGGAAATAAAACTAGAGCAATAATGTAAGACTTCATGCAGGGACGTGAAACTAGTGAAAACAATACGGAAGTGGGGATAAACTGCTAAACTACCGACTTAGAGAATATAAAATACCACAAAAAACAGCTATAATCGAAAGACGTAAACCAGTAAAGTGTTTGCTAAAAAGATATCGGTACGGAGTTTGGCAATACAGATAAGATTGGATGTTCCTGGATAACGACAAGAGATCCTACAGGCAATAAACGTAGGAACAATGAGAGAAAAAAAGAAAACAAAGCAAAGAAGGATAAATCCAGAAAGAGTCGGAATCAAAGACTCCCGAAGCAAGTTATGGAAAGTCAGGAGAGAATATACTAAAAACATGGATAAGCTTATAATTCTGGAAGAAAAATGTCTGGTTAGTCACTCAAAGGAAATCACAATGACCGGGTTGAACGATTGGACAATTTGAAAGAAAAAAAGATCAGTGAATATGTTCCTCTTCTTGCTTGTAGATGGGCAACGATAACTCAAAAAACTGGACTTGAAAAAATAATGGATGCTGTCATAAACAAACTAAAAGGGCAATTTAGCATAAACACATATCTTGAATTGAACCCAAACTAAAAACCAATTGGTGGATGGGGATGTTCAAGAAATAATACAAAATGAACTGAACCTAATAAGGAGTAAATTCTTACATTCAGCTCTACTGATACAGCTCGTACGCGTGTTACATAGATAAAAGGCCAGCCAGCCCAATAAACTTAAAAACTAACGAATATTTTGGCCACAATTTCAGCTGCCAGATTTTTTAAAAAGGTACATGCACATGAAAGCATTCATTATTCAGACGTAGATTTATATTCTTCATGAAAAAGCCTGTGTGAAATTGGAAACTAAAAATAAAAATTCTTGAAATCTAAGTAATCCTTGGATTATGGTTTAAAGGTGTATATTTTGCAAGTTGGCTTGAGTCGGAGAATACAGGAAAAGATCCAAGGATGGATCAGGGAATGCTACACAGCTCTGATGCGAACAGATACCGTCTTTAAAAAGTTATTACAGACCTTTAACATGCATACAGACAAGATGGAAAATTCAACCTGTAGAAGATTTTAATATCATTTAATCTGTTACGTTCGGAGAAAAAAGCAAACAGTAAGGAATCAGCATCACAATATCTCTGATAAGAGTATAAGCTCGATGCGAAGATAGGACAATAGAATTTAAAATTTCGATATTACTTGATATGATGCTGTTAGGTCCTTCTCTTTTTTTCGTGCACACACACGCACACATACCAAACCACACACAGCCACTCGTCGATACAGACAGACATACTCATCGAGACAGACAGAGAGACATAGAGACCGACAAATGCAAACATAACAAAAAATTACGTTCACTGTTCAAGCATAAATTCATATTTAACACGGTGAATGATGTGTTTACGTATTATTTAAAATCCATCATTATTTATCGAACCGAAGTCACAACCCCTTCAATCTCTGTGTTGTTTGGTATTGAAACCATAATAATTCTTAGTATTTATTAACGATTTACCTGAAAGTAGTAGCTTTTTGCTTGCAAACAAGCTAAAATACTTGTCAGACCATCATTGCAAAATACAGTACTGATTAGACCTATTAGTTTGTCAAAGTAGGAAGAAACTTGGTCATTATAATTCAATGTAGAGACGAATGGTATTGATTGATTTAAAATATATACAGAATAAAAATTATGCAATCAGAAAATCAAAAACATAAACGAAAAAATGATTTTGGAGGGATTTTAATCATTCCTTTAATTTAAATAATTGTATTTTATTAATTGCTTCAAAGGCAAACTTAAAATATGGTTGGATGACAAAAAATATTTGTTCAGGGGATGCCTGCTTTATCGGTAGACATTGATTGGACTTTATGTAGAATATTGTATTCAAGCTTGGACTCTGATTGCTAGGCTTGGAAATTGGAAGACATCAAGAAAGTTTGCAGTCCGTAAGTATAAGAATTTGCAAGAGATATGAATGAAAATGTGATTTTATTGAGAAAATCGAAATAAATGACTAGAATTATGATAAACCGCTTTTAACATTTTTCTTTGAACAAAAAATATATTCACGAGATATTTCAAAAGCTTAATCTACTAAACAAATAGATTTTCTTCTAAAAAATATATATATATAGATATTTTGGGATAAGTTACCAAATCATGTTAAAAATTGTGTACAGTGTTTTGAAAATATTTTACATGAGTTTAAAAGTTATGGAAGGAGCATGAACACACAATGACATTTTCAGAATCCGTCTGATGAGATTCTCAAGGGAGTCTGACCTCTGATTTTTGTTGAATTGTACATGTTGTTTGTATTTATGGACATTTCATTGTGTTTTTTTATGAATTCTACATTTGTTTTTGAGTTGTTGAGTAAATATTGCGTATAGATTGAGATGCCAAAAGAGACATAGTAAAAAGAAAAAAAAGATATTACTTTTAAATTTTCATCATATAATTCTATCTCTGAATCTCTGAACAAAACTTTCCATCAATGATAATAATAATAAAAATGATAATGATAACAATAATAAATTGAAATAATAACAATGACAATTATAATAAATAGAAATATTGATAATAACGACAAGAAAAAGGAGAAGGAGAAGAAGATGAAGAAGAAGAAGAAGAAGAAGAAGAAGAAGAAGAAGAAGAAAAATAATAATAATAATGATATTAATAATAATAATAATAATAAGAAGAAGAAGAAGAAGAAGAAGAAGAAGGAGAAGAAGAAGTAGAAGAAGAAGGAGAAGAAACAAGAAGAAGAAGGAGAAGAAGAAGAAGAAAAAGGAGAAGAAGAAGAAGAAGAAAGTAAACATAGCATTGGCGTTGCCGGTCTGCAAAAAACATGACATGATCTACCCACCTTAGACATAGTAATGATTGTACATAATAAGTATTTGAGAGAGCCTGCTCAACCTTCAAGAACAAGAAATTTCCATCAATTGTAAAGAGAAAGATATAAAACCAATGTCACTTGCGGATAGTCATCTATGGAGCTGAAAAATGGAACCTAACAAAAAGACCATGCAGCACGCAGAAGATATAACCATGGTCAATCTCACATAGAGAGAACGCCAGACAACACGGTATATTAAAGGTAAGCAAGAGATTATAGATATCACAGAAACCATTAGAAAACTGAAATGGCAAGGGGCTGGCCACATAGCAAGAATGTCAGACAATCACTTGAAATTCTGACTCACAAAGGTAGATCCCCAGAAAACATATACTGAAACGAAGCCGGTAAAATATGAGACAGCGTGACATACCAAGTTCAGTAAGGATTGGCTTTGGACTAAAGATGTCGATTCTTGGGGGAGTTTTCAGTTCAATGACGGTCACAAAAAAGGATGATGATGATGATGATGATGATGATGATGATGATGATGATGATGATGATGATGATGATGGAAATATAAAAAAATGCATATCCAGTCGAGTGAAGAAGACCAAGATACCCAGAAAACGGTAAGTTCTAGTCAAGGTCACAACAAAATGAGGGGTTTATCCTCATTTCTATATATGATAATATTGATATTGGATCAAGCTACTGTCCGCTTCTTGTACAAATATATCTAATATTACTGAAGATTTTCCATCAGCAAAATTGCACATACACACACACACACACACACATATATATATATATATAAATGTATATATATACTTTGCTACATTCAAAAGGAATTTTGATGTGAATATTGAGTATATGTCAGTGCCAATTTTTCATTTCCACGTCCCAGAAACACATTAAGAATTACCATAGACAATATCGATTATTTTGGAGGAGATGGATTTTATAGTGTCACATAGCAACATACATAATTGGACACACTAACTCACGCACGCATAAGATTGAGAACTTAGCTCATTGCTTTCGGAAAAATGTGGTGACTGGAAAGTCTCATCACAACATCAGAGATGGAAAGCCTTGCTGCTAATCTGATTTCGAGAAGGAAAATAAATGTTGTCGTCTGAAGCACCAGGAATAGATTAATCTTGGCAAATTCATGTCTATATTGTATGTCTCTTATAGACCTTGATCAGCAAAAAATGAAGTGGTTAAAACGTCAATTTTTACTTGGTTTTCTTGTATTTCTACCACATAAAAGTGTTTGTAGTTCTAATTAAAAGAAAAAATACTTCATATGAAATCGCTATTATCAGAGAAAAGTAACGATATATTGAAGTTATGAGCTCCTGGTAAAAGCTTCCACTGAAAAGATGTCTTCTTGCAGGTCAATTCTTTGGTGTAATGTGTGCAGTTTTTACTGTCTACTCAGCAGTTGTGACCATGTGCCCGATTAAGCTAAATTCAGTAAATATCTAGCACCTACCCCTGAAAAAGTTTTGGCAAGCTCACCTTGCTTGCCTACCTTCCTGGAATAGTGACTTATATCCCAACAAAGTGACCAGTTTGTGTCCTTGTACCAGATGAACCTACACTTCATAATGTGCATTGAGTTGACCGAGAGTTAGCCATCTTACTTTGCTGACAAACAAAATAGCGTAGTGAGTTCGATCCTAATTGGGTGTTTTACTGTTTTTCTTTGAGTAAAAGTAAGTTGAGTTTCGTAAATGATCGGATTAGGTAAAAAATGTTTCAGAATAATTCGGTGGATAGTAGCCTCCGACCATATCAGCTGCAAGCTTCCAGGAAATGACGTAGTTGGAATTTGAAGGATATCCAAATAGCTAGATACATTGATTTGAACCAATTATATACATAAACAAACTCTTTAGTAGAAAGACTTCAGTAACCAGGTTTACTCATTCAGTCTAAAAAGGAAAAAAAGTTGAATAATAAAATTGAACCGTGTATTGAGATACCTAGTTAAATTGTCTCTCTCTATATTTTGTGGTTATGTAAGATGGAGAGATGTTCACGTTTTCTGCAGTCGACTTTACGACTTGTAAAAGTTAAAAAAATAGCATCAGAAAAGTTTGCTTTTAAACTGTACTTATGTGTTGTTCCACAAATGAAAGAATATATCTCTTGCATTTGACCAAGTGTCTCTGCTTTGGATATTCTAGACTGATAATGATATACAAGGTTCTTCGTATCTATCGTTAGTCAGATATGCTAGGAATAGAAGCTCTTACATGGATCTTGGAAGAGAATAAAAGTAGTTTATATAACATTTACGAATCAAACCCTTATCAATTTGCAAAGGTTTATTGCCGTATTTCAAATTGGCATTTTTTTCAATGAGGGTCTCATGATACAACCTTATAAATCAGGAAGAAAGACCTCCGACCCTGCAATTTTTTCCCTCGGCCCCACTTGAGATATTAACAATTTATCATATAAATGATTTACTCCGCTGACACATTCTAAGACACAGACAGAAATTAGAAATCACTGTAACATTTGATTTATGTCCACAGGTAAAATTTCTTCTCTCTGTAGTGATGGCATTTCATGTAAAAGCTAAATCAGTTGCTGATCGGAAAAAGATATTAAGGTTATATGAGAAAGAAATGAGATATTTTATAATCCACACCCTTTTTCATCTGAAAACCCCCCTTCCTCCTCGAAAAATCTGCTTCCGAAGTGGCCAGTTGCTGCTAACGTTTCAAGAGAAAGACACAAATATGTCAGATTCACTCTCAATTCATATCTAAATCACTTTCTCCCTTTCTCTCTCTCTCTTTTTCTCTATCTCCCTACACACACACACACACACACACACACACACATACACACATTTACATATATATATTCTATAAAGTTGTACAGCTTCAAACCCATCAAAACACTCTCTTTCAAAATCTTTGTTGGAATCCAGTTACTTAATTCCTAATGTATATTGATTGGAATTTTGTCCGTGTTTTTTTCAAAATGTTTCACGCATACTTTGATATAACGGTACAATGTGCAAACTTTCTCTTTTGTGGATTATTGGTTGTTCACCATGTTACCGTTTCGGGGATTAAAGAACAAAACAATCATGCTCCCCTGAAACCTCTTGAGCTATGATTTCAATATATAGCTTGTTCCCTACTACATGTAGTGTTATTTTACATAGGTTATTATCATGATATATTTTACATGAAGGGTATTTCACATAGGTTATTATCATAATATATCTAACACGGGGGGTATTTTACATAGCTTATTATCGTAATATATTTTAGATGTGGGGTATTTTATATAGGTTATTATCATAATATATTTTAAATGGAGGGTATATTATACGATATCATTGATTTTTTAAACGCATGGTCTCCTCATAATAGTTACCCCGAAAACGTATTCGACGATGAGAGATCGATATATATATATATATATATATATATATATATATATATATATATATATATATATATAAACAATAGAACTACTAAAGAACCCAGCACAATAACAATTACCACTCTTATGCACCACATTCTAACTCTAAATAGCTTCAACTTCAATAATAGACACTTCCTCCAAGTGAAAGGCTGCGCCATGGGCACCGTAGCGGCCCCATCCTATGCTAAAATATTCATGGGTAAATTTGAAGAAACATACATTCACCCAGAGGTATATAATGACTGAATTTTTTATGGTAGATACATAGACGACATTTTTTTCATATATACAGGCGAAAAAGCCAAACTAGATAATTTCTTTATACGTCTAAACTCGGCAGATGACTCTATTAAGTTAGACTTCACGACATCCGCTGACTCCATAGCCTTCTTTTACAACTGCATATACATAGATGACAACAGAAACCTCCAAACTACCCTCTACACTAAACCCACGGACACCCACAATTACCTCCACTCCAAATCAGCCCATCCCCAACACTTAAAAAGAAGCCTACCATTTTCACAAGCTCTTAGAATTAGAAGAATCTGCTCTACTAATAGTGAACTTAACAGACACAAACATAACCTAATACAATACTTCACCCAACGAGGTTATCCGCTAGATGACACTAAAAACCAAATAAAAAAAGCGACTGGAATTCCCAGAGATGAAACCCTTATACTGTCCCACAATAACAAACCCAACTGCATACCCCTTATAACAACCTTCAACAACACACTCTCGCCCTTAGCACACATCATCAATAATAGATGGAACATTCTCACGATCAAAACAGATCTCAGAGAAACATTCACGGACCCATGTGTCATCTCCTACTGCAGACCCCAAAGAATCAGAGACATGATTAGTTGCAATAATATCGTTAACAATAAAGTCGTACACAAAAATACACCTAGAACAATTAAATTCTGCACACCTTGCAACATAAGAAACAGTCTATGTTGCAACCACCTCAAGTACACCAACACATTCACAAGCACTACCACAAAAGAAAGCTACCACATATATCACAATAGCAGCTGCCGCAGTAAGAACGTTATATACCTTCTAGAGTGCAATAGATGTAAGTAACAGTACATAGGCAAGTCCGAGTGACAATTTAGTATTAGACTAAACAATTATAGACATAGGATTAAGTCAAAAAATAATCGTAGCCCACTTCCTGTAGAACTACACTTTCGCACACCTGACCACAATTTTGCCACTGGCGCTAGCTTTACCATCATAGAAAAAAATAGAAAAAAACTACTCCAATTGACATAGCTAAAGTTCTAGAGAAACACGAAGACATGTGGATCAACAAATTTAAAACCCTATATCCTATGGATTAAACACTAAACTGAACAACCCGCATCACACAGAACCCTAATACACAAAACTCCTACCATTAATATCCTCACACCCACATCTAAGACACGTTCAATAATGGAAGCTTCAAAGTCACCAAGACCCATAGGAAAAACTTCACCCTAGCCAGTTATAACCAAATCACAGCCAAAACATTTTCAATAACTTTTAAGGTTGATACCTATGTAGCTCCCTGACCTCACCACCCCTCCTTCTACACTACCCCAAACATACCAAAAAATCTAACTCCACAGCACACACCACTGATGATGGGAAGAATCCCGAAATATGTATGGACTATTTACTTATAAGGATCAATAAACCTTACCACCAAACACTTCACTCCCGAGTCTGTCTCACTCTCTACAGTACACATTATATATATATATATATATATATATATATATATATATACATATATATATATATGACAAGAAGCTATGTCAACGATGGGGTTTATTTTCTTGGAGTTGAACCTCTCCGGGAATAGTGAGACATTGTAGGTGGCAAAGTAACCCCTCATCGTCATCTCCACCAGTCTTTTAATGCCCGTCGTTGGACATAGACCTTCCATAAGATTCACTACACATGTCTATCGTGGGCATCACTGACTCAGTACTTTCTGAATTTGTATAGTCCGTCTCTCCATTTTGATTTCTGCCGGCCTCTGCTGCACATGTGATCTCCAGGGATCCATACCTTGCTTGTTATTCATTCAACCTGGCTTAGAGACCAAATGGCCCGTATCATCACGATAACCTCCTTGGAAAACAAAAAAATTGAAAATTAATACTGTTCATCCAGGGGATGACTTGGAAATATGCAAGCCAGGGGCGTTCAGCTCCCGGGGGTATCTTAGCACACATGCATACGGGTATACGGCATTTGGTCACACCTATCTGGGTGATAACAAGGGGTAATATTGTATCTATCGCAGTATTTGTCACAGTCTGTCACTGGTCTTTGGCTACACTTACAGGGTAGTTTGTGTGTGACACAAGTGCATAGCATTTACTGTACGAGCAGATATGTGTAAGAAAGAATGAGAATTTGATGACAATAGTGAATGAACTTTTAGAGCAAATGAAATATTTTATTCAAACATTTCCTTGGGCAAATTAAGAGCGAAAACAAGGAGACCTATTTTATAGAATCTCACTGTATAAGTATAAAAGAAAGTATATATATATATATTGATTCAATGCATAGCATTGAAAAAAAATCACAAACATGAAATTGAAGAATACAAGGCAGGTAGACAAATAAAAAATGTTCAGAGATGCCCACACAATTGAAGGGTTTAGTGAACCCTGAGGAGTGTGTATGTCTGAGGACAGACAATAAAACAATGATGATAATGATGTTGATGAAGACTCGATATATAGCTCACCCATCTCTCTATATATCCATCTCTCCCTCTCTATATATGTATATATGAATATATATTGATGTTTTAGTAACAATTTTTTCCCCGACAGGTTTCACTGAATTATATATATATATATATATATATATATATATATATATGTGCATGTGATGGGTGTGTGGATGTCAGTGTTTATATATATATATATATATATATATATATATATATATATATATATATATATATATATATAGTCATCCACAGACGGCAAGTATCGTTGTATAACAACTCTTCAGTGTGGCTATAGACTATCTGTTATTCCATCCAGTACCATGAGGTAGGATTGAAATCAGTTTCAGACCCAGACCAATATCGTAACTCTGCTCTGGGGAACTGGACGGTCGGTAAGGTTGAATTGAAGCAATATGTTTATTTATATTAAATTCCTCGTCCACCAGAGTGCTCTACCCCTATGTATGTAGTCACATATGCCAAACACGCATATATATATATGCGTATATATATATATATATATATATATATATATATATATGTGTGTGTGTGTGTGTGTGTATGTGTGCATGTGTGTGTGTGCGCATGTACTCAAATATTGGAACAAGGTCATTAACATGAACTTCTTTTGCGCGAGTTCTGAGAACACCAAGCAGTGTTAATTTGCGGGAAACTCAGTTTAATTAATGAACTGATTAATTGAATTTACTGTTAATCATTTTATCTCAGTGTTCAGTCTTCACAACGTTTTCTCTGTAACTCTCAGTCGAAACCTGCAAGTGCAATCACATCACTGGATTTCTCGCATTGTCTCACTTAATTTTTGGCACTTCGACACGGTACGAGAAGATCTTTTATCAGACATTCTTCGATATCAACTCCATAATTAATTTAAGGCTGACAAGTTTGGTTCTTTGCGATGGAAACATTTTTTTTCAGTTGGGGACTAAATCTATCTGATTTTGCTGAAAGCATTCAGCACTGACAAAATGTTCAGTGATAAACTTCCATGGTTCTGCATAGATCATAAAAGAAAAACCCCTGAAACAGTTTTTATGATATAATACGAAAGTAATTTATAAAAGAAAAACTATTTCAGAGGGGACTGAAATCAGGATCGAGCTTTCAAATCATCTTATTTCGTTTAAGCTCATACGAGAAAAGAGGATACGTTTCAAATAATATCAAACCAAATTATTTTGCGGTTATCACAAGATTTGTTATTTAATTTCGGTGGAATGAAACAGAATGAAGTCAACAGTATTGATATCGTTTGCATCTTTTTCATATACATTATTCATGCTGCCTTCACCATTTCTCTCGGTACGTGCATATTTCAATATGTACTTTCTCTTATATATATTGGAAAAAGCCATCACAAAATTGATATTGTATCACATTATATTATATTAATTTGCACTCCTAATTTGTATTATGTACATAAATTTATGTATATATCTATCCATATATATATATATATATATATATATATATATATATATATATATATATACACACATATATTTATATATATATGTATATATATATATAGTATTTATATATACAATCATATATGACAATATAAATATATGTACATATATATGTATATATGTATGTATATGTATGTAGGTCCCTGTATATGTATATATATTACATATATAAATGTATATATGCATATATCTTTAAATATATAAATATTCATCGATGTATTAGTGTACATCTGTATATACACACATATGTACATATATGTGTACATATATATGAAATATATATACACGTATATACGTACATATATATAAATATATAAAAATGTATATCTATGTATATTTCTGTGCACTCATATATGTATATATACACATCATATAAATTTATATAAATATATGTATATGATTGTGAATATGTCGGAATTTATAAACGATCATATATATATATATATGCATATGAATATTTATGTATATGTGTATATATGTATATACATGTATATGTATGTAAATATATATATATGCAGATTTATATATAAAGATATATATGAATATACTTACATACATACGTACATGCATACATACATGTGTGAGCGTTCTTTTTAATGTTAATTAAAATGGTATGTTAATGTATCAACATACTAAAAGAGCAGAGTAGAGTGAATCAAGAAATGAAGAACCCTGCACATATATATATATATATATATATATATATATATATATATATATAGAGAGAGAGAGAGAGAGAGAGAGAGAGAGGGAGAGAAAGAGATGGATAGATAGATAGATAGAGAGAGAGACAGACAGACAGAGAGAAAGAGTTTCATCAAAAGTACAGAATGATAAAAGTATGCGATATGAGGCATTTTAAAATATATATGAATATAATTCAGTTTATAGATAATAGATAATTTGGTCCCTCTAATGATTGATGTGTGTACGGTGAACATAAAACATTCAATGCTCTATGCATTAAGAAAGGGCAATAATGGTACTTTTGTAATCCAACATATCAATGTTGTTTATGTGATGCATTGTCAAACATGCTTTCAATGTTTTGGGAAATTTGACTAAGGATTAAGAGTTACTCCAAAAATAGGTCCTCCTGTTGAGTTGAATGATGGCCTACTTTCATTTGAACTCAATAAGAATAATGCTTTCACAGTCAAAGACTTATCTCAGAAACTGGATTCTCAGGCGTACATTTGCACTTGTCTGCAATCTTACGAACGTGTCTTACCATTGTGGGATCCATCAGTGACTGGTGGTGAAAATGTACATTTGACAAGAATATAAAGTGACGTATACGTTGGCGTAGTGAAGGGTAACAGACTGAAGCACTGACTAAGATGCACCTCCCTCCTCAGAGAGATTGAGTGAATATTTGGTTGGATTGATTCGGTGCAATATATTTTGAGTTGTTATCAGCCATATTACAATTACAACAGATATCTATTGTTGCCAATTAGAGCGTGTAAATGCCGATTCGAGGGAAAATTTTGACTGATTGCTGTGGATGACACATGGTGATTAATTGTAATTTATATTTGGATGTGTTCGTATCACTCTGCATTGTTATGTTAAAGAGATCACCACATCTCCATTAGTTGCTGACAGCTAATTAAACAGTGGGCTTTTGAAGAGCAAGCGAAAGTGTAGGACTATTTCATCAATGGTTTGAATGTTGTGAAATCAGGTATAAACACCCAGTTTATGCTTTTGTTGTGAAAGAATCGCCTGTATTCATGTCGATGCATTCCAGTTAAAGTAAAAAAATTTGTACTTGTCAGGCAGTTGGAAGTAAAACAGAGGCACCTTTTTGGTTCTTTATTATCTTTTTATTTCTAATAATAGAGAATTCAAATTCATTCCCAATTTTTCCAACATTGATCACTCAGCTATCGATGTACACAGCAGCTGAAATTTGTCCTAATGATGAGTTTTTCTCACTCTTTCCCCGTATCAGTAATTGAAACTCGTTAGTTTGGCGTGCGTGACAGAGGTGCTAACCATTGAACCATATGTAGTTGAATTATTTGATATCAAGCTCTCTACATTGATGCATGTAAGAACAAACGATGACGTCTACTTGTATAATAGTTTAAAAGTATTTTCAACTTCAAGCACTCTAATTGTCAAGCCCTCAAAAGACAAGTCACAAAGCATCGTTAGACTCATCGGTCGTCACCAAGTAAGTTTGATCTTACTTAGCTTTCTATAATCCTCTTCTAGTGATGTGACTTGTTAAGCTTGACTAATTTGGCTAAATCAAAGTTTTATTTGCCATTGATTCATATAGTAGTCATATGCCTGTTGTTTACAAGGTCAGCTTTCTAGGCAGCCGTCAGGTTGCACAAGTGAACAGCTGAAAAATTCAAGGACTTCATCAAATTTGGAGAATATGCAAGACAACAGTTGGGAGATAAAATTGAACTATTTATTCTCGATTAAAAAGTCATTTTTTCGAAGCGCTCAAATCAGCTTTCGTTGCAACGAAACTGCTACTTTATATTGTTCGTTTCTGCTTATTTATCCTACTTGTTTTTTTTAATCCCAGGTCCATGGCGTGTCTCATCTCTCTATGGCTGGTCCGTTCACCTTGTGTATTGCATTTCTATTGACTGAACGAAAAATCAAATAACTTTGTCCAAACATTTCCTCCCTAAATTCAGAAGGTTTTTTTCGGATTTTATCTATCTAGCAGGCATTATTTATATTTCATTTTTTCTTTGACCCATATCCCCGTGCCCAGTTTCAACTACTATCTTTGATGTTGACAACATTTGATCGTCGTTCTGTTCCTGTTTATACAACTGTAACAGCTTATACATTTTGGTTCCTTTCTTTCTTGTCTGTTCAGCATGGACCTACACTGTAGCAGAATACAACTCATGATAAGTTCATAGATCAAACTCATAAATAGAAACTTAACAAAAAATAGTGCAATAACATAAAATGATACAAAATTTTATCATATTATGACGATCAGAGCTGAATTTTTCGGTCTGAAATGAAAAATCAATATCATAATGAATTCTCAAAACTCATGATATCTTCATCTCTCTCTCAGATCTGCCTCACATTGCTATGATAGATTTGCTTTACTGGCAAATAATTGATTAGAAATTTCCCATACATCAAACAAACTCTCATGGTAACTGCTTGGCTATATCTTGAAATGAACTTAGAAGAATATTTTTTTAATTCATATCTATAAACAGCACGTAATTTCTTATGTTTATGTATTAAGTAGAATGCTTGTATATCTGATTGGCAAATATAAAATTTCTTGCACTTTGATATCTAAACGATTTCGTCAACAAAGCAATTATATACCATTGACCTATGCATTTATTTGGCATCACTTCACAATCGGATCTGTTTTAAAGCCATGCACTTGTACTACATTTTGCATCCTTTGAATGAAATTACCTGCTAAAGGTTGTCATATAGGGAACACGCCTGTAGGTGTGATCATTCGATACTTTGTCTGGAGAGATTCAACTGTTGTAGATAATTCAATGTAATTATTTACACCCTGCTTCTCTTCTTATTCTATGGTGTTTGCCAGTTTAAAATACTCTGTATCTGTGTCAGGTGACGTTGATCGTGATTTACTGTCCCCGATATCCACGTTATCATGAATGTATGAAGCAGAAAACAATGAGTATTTGACAGACGATTGGAAACAGACACAGCTTCAGGCACGACTGAGTGGGTAGACTGCAAACTTTTACATTGTTGTCTGGAACATAAATCAAACTTTTAAGACGATCGTGAATTTATAACATTAATTGCAATTGAATAGAATGGCCTTTTAAGGAGATAGATTGGTGAATCGGCAAAATTTATTTCCCTCTTGTTTTTATTTTACGCATGGTCTGCGTATCTATATGTCAATCTCTCGGGTACCCTCTTTATATTAATGTATGATGTGTGTGCGTGTGAGCGAGTGATCGAGTGTGAAAGAGAGAAGGAGAGAGAGAGAGAGAAAGAGAGAGAGAGAGAGAGAGAGAGAGAGAGAGAGAGAAAGAAAGTAATTTTTTATGCATTATCTAGCCTGTCTTTTGCTTCACTGATTGATGAATTGATTTAACAATTTTATTGAAGTGAGTATAAGAAACACCATGTTATCAAATAAACTTTTCCTTTAGTCAACATATCTATACAAACGGGGCAGAAACACAAATGTGTTTGTGAAAGCAAATCTTTACTCCACTATCTTATTTGAAACTGTGCTCCAAATAAAATTTAATGTTTAATATTGAATGTATAAAAAAGTTCATAAAATAATCCCGCCATACATCGGATATTGTATTGCATTTCTGATTTGTATTATGCAGTATATATAAATATCGAACCTTCTATCTATCTATCGATCTATCTATCTATCTATCTCAGTCTGTCTCTCTTTCTCTGTCTCTGTCAGTCATTCTGCATGTATGAAAGACAGTTAATTATTGAATAGGGATGATAACAATCAGATTTGTAAAAGGCCAGACTAAAAGTATGTATTGTAATTTATTTCAAAATTCATCTCTGATATGGTGGATAATTCATATCATTTATATTTTCTTATTCTTATTCATTTCTCTATTATATACATATACATATATATGTATATATGTGTGTGTGTGTGTTTGTGTATGCATGTGTGTGCATGTAAGAGTGTGTAGATATATATGATTATAAATTGCATTATATCATATAGAAAAATTTATTTCAGATGATCTCTCGTTGTTACACGGTTAATGTGTCACTTAGCCATAGACAACGAAAACAGGACACATGGATCAACGCAGCGGTGTTCCTGCCATTGAACCAGTTGTTATATATATATATATATATATATATATATATATATATATATATATATATATATATATATATATATATATATATGATATTTCTCTAATATTTCCTCAAGATAAAAGTACTGAGGTTTAATTTGATAATAAAAAAAAAGATGTCAATTTCATAATGTAAGGCCGTAAACCGAACAGAGTGTAATAATAATTACAAATACTTCAGTAAGACAGATTCTACGCGTGTTTCATGGTTTTCCCACTTATCAAAAGTGACGCTAAATATCCTGTACTGGATAGATTTATAATTTAAACATAATTTTTGTCCCAAATAGTTTCTTTTTAATGACATTCGAAAATTTTGAAACGTTTTAAAGGAAATATTTATGATTTTAAATCTCAATTCGCAATGTCTAACTTGAAAGCAGTATGAATTCTTTACTTGAAAATATCCAACAAGTGTTAAAGATATATTCATTGAAAACCTTAATTCGTCTCACAGTTTTTATAACTTTTGATCAGTAGTAATACCACGAAACACGTGTACAGCCTGTCTCTCTGATAATCTTGTGATTATATACAACTTGTATCGTTCTTAGACTAATTTCTCAGTATAGCAAGTGAAAACTGATGAAAAAATAATTATGTAAATAACATAGATCAGAGATAAAATCATTCTGTAAAGTATGCAAGTATTAGTCCACTGGTAGCAATTCAGTTTCACTTTTTCAACTTCAGCAAATTTTCCGTCTCTGTCTGTCCGTCTGTCTGTCTGTCCGTCTGTCTCTGTCTCTATGTCTGTCTCTGTCTCTGTCTGTCTGTCTGTCTGTCTCTCTCTCTCTCTATCTTTCTCTCTCTCTCTATATATATATATACATAGTAAAATAATGGATCAACTGTACAAACACTATGTTTCGATGTTTATGTCCTTTTGGGCCGTCTCAAACAGATCTTTCTGCAATCATTACAACAGCAGATTTTGACTTTGATGTGTACAGTCGGTTCGTAATGATAGATAAAAAAATTCGTATTAATATGTAACTAAAGATATCGAATTAAAATAGAAAATAATACTAATTACTTTTGAATACGATTTCCTAATAATTACTGATAATATTCAAAAGATATAGAGTTAGCAACTTTCGAAAACTTTCGAATACGTTCATAAAAGGTTTGTATCAAATTTCAAAAAAAAAAATTTAACAAAATGAGTTTTTCTGTTATTTTTAACAGCATATGTTTGAGTGAAAGTTTGCTGCATTGTTGTACTTTATTGTCATATATGTACACCTGTATGGTTGAAGAATAGTTAGTATTCAGCTAATTTGCGATTCATCTGTGTCACTCGACTAAAACATCTGGAAACTAAGTGAGGATTACCTGTGGTATTTGAGAGGATCTTTCCCTCTAGTGCAGTGTTTGTTTGTACCCTATGCCGGTCATGTAAAAATACTTTCATATTTTGAGACTTTTTGCGTAGTGGAGAGTTGATTTTAACGTGTACATTATCTCAATCGAGTAAGTTCCAAAGAAAAGATGGAGTCTTCCGATCTCTAGTCTATGTCCAAGTGCCGAGAAAAGAAATGCCGAGTGCAGACTGACTTACACTGAATATGAAAGAAACATAAACAAGTCTTGATAGTTACTGGATAGAAACTGTCACGTGACAGAAGTTTATTAGCAACATGCTGCCTGGGGTTGATCAGCTAAAAAATTGGACGAATATATTACCCCCCCCCCCTTTCCTTCCGATGAACAGTGATCACTAAAAAGAGTGAATTCACAAAGAGAACAAAAACAAGCATGAATACTGTTGGACACAAAATAAAGTTAATTTAGCATAAACTTACATTGTGAATTTTTTCGCTCTCCAAAAACTTTTTTAAAGGTAAGGTGTTCAATTATCAAAAAACATTTTTCAGAACATAATCGAGAGTAAATGTTCGAATTTCCCGGCGTCATACTTACAGACATAGTTAACTTGATCAACTTGAAAACCGAAGACAAAAGTGTTGACAGTTTTGGTGAGAGTCTTTGTTGAGAGTTCTTAATCTGTAGTTTTGATCTGTAGCTCTACAAGGATCAGATACAGTAATTTAATTTAAAAGAGTTAAAAAATACATCTACCATGATACTCACTGTTCCTTGGAAATCGATCTTCAAAGGTGAGTGAGTCTGATTAAGAGGAATACAAGAATAGTACGTTAATGAGCTGGATATATGTTTCACTTACAAACCCTGACGATTGGCGACCAAGGATCGTTGTTATAAATGATATTTTCAAAAAGTGCTGGTATGCACACATGTTTACTGCATGAATACTTGCCTATCACTTTTTTAAAAGACATAAATGAAAGTTGGAATTTTCCTTGTAGGGGTGTATACATTTCTGGACGGCAGCATATCAATATTTTGGGCTATACCAATTTAATGTTGTAGAATTGCTTATGAATAATACATAATAATATACGTGTTGATTGAGTAATTCTGTTTCATACCGACTGCAGTGGCAGGCATCTCAACATGTGTGCCCTTTCTAAATGATGCGGGTTAAGCTTGGAACGCTCGAGTAAGGCCGAAAACTGACAGAAGGTTCGAAAGCGAATGCGTTCGAATTTAGAAGATAAATACATTGATTACTTTGATTTCTCTGTTAAAAATCAATTTCCAATTTCACCTGATACGGATATAATTGAAAAAAAATATATATACCTGTCAGTATATTTCCAAATCTTTAATAAGGTGTACTCATCCATAACCTAACATTTTACTTTCTCTAATGTAAAGATTCAGTTGTTTTAAAATCCATGAGCATTTTAAAGTAATTAATGATCCACTCACTATTTTCCCCTTTCAAATACATCTGGTTAAATTGATCCTCTTGGATAAGATTATTGTTAGTACGTCTGCTTCACTTGTAGAAGGTCGCTATTCCCGGTAAGAGCAGTATTTAAAATTCTTCATTAGGATCAATTAACCTGTGCACTCGGTAGCTAATTGAGTACACTCAACTATGGCATTAAGGAGGTGAAAATAGGTAATGCTTCTAGACTGGAATGCTGCAAGAGCATTACCTTTCGCGAACTGTTGGGCATAACCTGACTTCTTAAAATAGTCGTCTCTAATACATTTGTGAAAAAAACCAAAAAAACAACAACGAAAACAAAAATGCCATTACCTTGTTAGCCCAGGTACACAAAGGACAAAAGTTTCGAGAGAGACGGGATTCGAATTTGAGAAATGAATACCTTGATTGTTCACATCTTTTCATTTCCCGGGGGGTTGTTTCTTCCTCATGTAGATGAGATTCATTGCATGCACCGTACAAAGAAAAATACTAGCAACAGGTCCCCTTGACTGTAGAAATGAATGTGAATGGTGAGACTGAAATGCTGAATTAGATTTCTATTCGATTAAAAAAATAACCTTATTAACTTTAAAATTAAAATATCTGCGACTATTAATGATGTCTTCCTCCTCCTCCTCTCTCTCTCTCCCTCTCTCTCTCTCTCTCTCTCTCTCTCTCTCTCTCTCTCTCTATATATATATATATATATATATATATATATATATATATTAGATCGATAGATAGATAGATAGATAGATATACACACTCATCTCCACAGGCTTTTTGCTGACATTATAGCTGCAGGCAACCGGTGCTGGCCTTCCCTCTTTTGCGCCCCTGAATCAACTAACTTGTCAGCTGATATCTCTTTAGCGCTAAAAAAAAACCCCAAAAAATCGAACCTCATGGTTTCAACAGCTCAGCCAATTACTGAGGAGATCTCAAAATCGTCTGGGTAAGGAGCACGCGACTGCTACACATCCATTCCTTATCACCCTCGATACAGATAAGTTCGAAGAAGCAAAAAACCGAACCTGAGTGTGTTTTTTCCCAATCCTTAATAAAATACACTCACCCATCATTTAATAATGTTACACTAGAAATAATGAAATTGAGCTGTTTAGTTCAAAATAAAATTAATTATCTATCGGAAGGTGGTAAAATTGTACTCATTAGTGGGCGACTGTGTACAACGCAAACATCAATATTCAAAAATCATTATGAATGAGGTTTGATATTGTACAAAGCAATTTATAATCATTCGGTCAGATCCTATATCCATTCCCTTAATATACATGTGTCTGAGTGCGGATTTTAATTTGTTTATCTATCTGTATGAACGTATTCAAATTTGTACGTATAAATGTATATGCATTTATACAAATGTACATACATACATTTGTATATCTGGCTGTATACGTATTTCTTTGCATGTGTATTTCACACACACACACACACACACACACACACACACACACACACACACACACACACACACACACACATTGTCTTTCGTAAACCTGAGGTTGCTCAGTTATTCACCGTCTCTTCCAATTCCTTCATATTCCAAGTCTAGGTTCTAGATGACCATCTTGAGACAAACTGTGAAGAGGTTGAGCGAGCTGGTATCTCATTTTACCCCCTTTTAGAGCTGGAAGGGGTCATAGCCTTATGTAGCCTGATGAATGAAATGCCGTGACGGCAAATATTTTGCAATAGTTAGGCATATGCTAAGTCAACGCCTTGTTGTATGATAGCATAAATGATATCGGGGATTTTCACTTATCAAAAGCCTTCTTGAACGCCCAGTATATGGGGAAACACAGTCTATAAAAAGAGAAATAATAAAAACGTAACTCGACTAGAACGTACAATTAGTCTCACGCACTTCAAGAAATATGGAGACTTCGTACCTAAAATAAAATAAAACAAACGTAAATATGGGAAGGAAATTAATGGCCAGGCTTTATGGAACATTGCTCTACACAAATATTCTAGTTAAGAAATACCTACGCCTACTCGAAACCAACCTAAGAACATTCAGAACGAAAATAGCCCTGCTCACGAACAAAATTATAAAAATATGCTCACTCACCACAAGCCCATGACAAGAATACGAATCGGGAATGCAGTATAATATAGCATAATGCAAAATCCGATGTGTGATGTGTTTATTTTATAAAGTATTCGATACACCAATATTAAACATAAGATTGAGTTATGGTAGAGCTTGAAGTATGATGGAATATAAGATACGCTACACGAACTCATTAGAGTTTTTGTGCTATTTGGACCTCTTCAGGCAAATGATTTGATTTATTTCTGATCGCTATTTAGGATGTTTTATGTCTTTCTATTCTAGAGTGGAGAAATTTCCTCTCATCCTATTTGTATATTTTCCATTTTTCTTCTTTCTTATCCTTGGTTGGTTGTTGGTCACTGCTTGTCATGTTTTTATCTGTTTTACATAACAAATATACTTTACAGTCTGGTAGTTATAAATTATGAATTAGCAAGAAATTCTACAGTAAGTTCTTAAAAAAATCAGCTCTTTGGGATATGTTTTCTCGCTGAGAGTATTCTTACTTACGCCTGATTCGCAATGCTGGTTTTCATGCTTTATTGATCTTTATTGTTTGTTAAATCAATCTGGGTATTGTTTGTTTCTATATATCTAAGATACTTATGAAAAGTTAGCTGGGTGGTTTTTGAATCGGTTGGAAAAATTAGGTAAAAATAATGGTTACCTTACCCATAATGTTGCTACTAATAATGTTAATCATAACAAATAGGATAAGATAGCAATGGTGGTTTTATTTTTATACCTGCATATAGGATGTTTAATGTATATATATATATATATATATATATATATATATATATATATATATATATATATATATATATATGGTGCAATAAGTAAAAGCTATTCGCCTTCAATTATGTTCAAACGTCTGGTATTTCTATTGCACAAGTGATTTGAAATGATGTTTAAATAGTTTGTTACAATGTTAGCCAAATAATAACCCACCCAAATATACATTGGTGAATGAATAAGTAAAGGCCACTGTCTAATATTAAAGATATATGAGTCGATATCCAATACTAGAAGGAAATTGAATGTGATAAAATCGGACAGGACTCAGTTAAATTCTGCTGAGGAAATTACTCTGATAGCAAACAATTCAAATCGTCTACTGACTTCAGTATATACTCGAGACTTTCATCATAGTAAGATTTGGCTTGATTAAATAACTCAAAATCTATTCCGCATTGCCCTGAAATCACTTCATCGGAAGTACGTATTTCAGAAGAGAAATTAGATTCAGAATGAATTTATCAAAGTGATTCAACACAATTGACCAAGATATAAAGTATGAATAATTTCAGAACGTAATTTTCCCTAACTAGTACATTTAACCGCCTCTTCGTATGACTATTAATCAGGATCTAACTCGACGACCTTCTCACGTTTGTACAGGAGTGGTAAGAAGACTTGCACAGTCACTTTAGTAGTCATCAGGGCTTGACCCTAATCCGTTTTTGCAATGTCGAAGCGTTGCAAGGGAGTAGATTCGACAGGGTTGGGCGTCAGATTTAAAAAAAAATTTGATGCTTTTAATTCTGGGTCGTAAAAACAACAACTTTTTTCACACAATCGTTCACCTTAAGAAGTTGATATAGAGTTATAATCAGAACAAAGTGTATGTATTGAGAATTGAATAACTCTCTACTAATATAAAACTCACCATAGGTTATGATTGAGATTATTGGCACAGTAATGGGTTTTTTAGCATTTGGGGAATGCATTTCAAAATATTGTAGCAGTCAAGTTTTCCCGTTAAGCAGAAGCAGTTATAAGTGTTCAGCGGATGACAATGCAAGTCTTTTCCCAAATTTATATATGACAACGGGAAACCAAATCTTTAAAAAAAACTTCAGCCCAAAGTTGATGGAACGAAAAAAGTGATGACGGTATAAGTGATGATCTTGAAATGATAAATTTTGATGCAATAACATTTAATTATTTATAGAAAAACTTAGAATGATGATTTCACTTACGCTGTTCTCGTTGTAAAAGATCTAATTATTTTGGCAGTGGGAGCTTTGAAAAATCTCGATGATGTTAAGGACATCTGATCATAAGTTATTAATTAGAACTAGAGTTACTGAAGCCAACAAGACAGCCAGTGGATATGATATCATTCCAAAACGATTGACTATGTCCAAATCAACTGTTGAGAACATTATCAAAAGTTTAGGGAATTTGTAAATAAACACAGTTGGAAGAGGAGATCGTTAGCCTGATCGGAACGTAAAACTCTGGAAAATAGCTCAAATTTCACGAAAAAAGATCTAAAGAATAATTTGGAAGCCACTGGATTGGAAGTAACAAGAAATCATATACGTACAAAGAAGATCAACGAGTATGCTGCCCTTGTAAGGCCCCTTTACTAGAGGCAAGTCATTTCAAAGCTTACCCAGTATTTTCAAATGAACATTCTGGTTGAATGAGAGACATAACATGGAGTTTGTGGGCATAACGACAAGAAATTGTTTTGGGGCAGGGAGAATTAAGTATCATATCCAGAGGGATGCATCTCTCCAAGAGGAATATGTTGCTAAGTAAAAGTTAGAGGAGTAACAAAAAAATAAGAGGACTTTCGTGAAACATTGGATGTCGACCTGAAAGGCCAGTTAGAAATCAGAAATCGGAAATCGTTAAAATATATGTATGACAGCGATCCAAAATATAATTCTGCAAAAAAAAAAAAAAAAAAAAAAAAAAATGTTTGCTTTTGGCTTTCACAGAGCCTCGGTCTGAATCTAATTGAAGATTGAGACTGAACTGAAAAAACGTAAAAGAAGAAAACCTACGAATCTGCAACAAATTGAAAATATTTCTCATGTAAAGTGGCAAGATATCCCAATAGAAATTTGCTCTAACATAATTAGAGGTTATCGAGAGGTATTGAATTAAGCTTTAACCCATAAAAATTCAAAATAAAATGATAACTTTACCATGCCATTGTTGAGAATTCATAATATTACGATTCAATATTTTTGGTCTCCTATCGTCCATCGCTGGAAATGATCCTTCTCAGAGATTTTCCAGACCTCCCTCTCATGGATTTTGTGAAGTCAAAGTTTTTCTGAACTTATCTCATCGTCTTAGATTCTGCCAGCCTTAGTTTTGCATGTGATCTCCAGGGTCCATGTTGTGAGTCCTGGTGTCCAGCAGTGGTCAAACATTCTCACAAGATGACCACCCTGTTGCCATTTGAGTTTTCTAATAAGTTATATGATGCCTCAGATTCCTATTTTTTCTTTGATATATTGTGCTGTCTTCTGATTTCTTGATGTAATGTTGTACATGGTTCTCTTATGTGCACGTTGAGTTTGAGGGTCAATCTTTTGGTTTGCATTCCATGTTTTGGTTCCATAGGTGACAATCGGGAGGATGCATTGGTTGTTTATCGTTTTAATGGGATTTTTTTTCTTGTTGGTACAGTTTGTACAACCGAAGAAATGTCCCAAAAGTATGTTCATATACTTATTGACCTCATAACTGTAGTTATCTCTGTGATGCAGGAAATCTTTACACTCATTTATTTCGGTACCGTGTATAACACTTTTTTTCATTAGCACACGAACACTATATTCTGATCATCAGAGCGTAACTCTGACAGCAAAACGCAAAATTACTTTCATCCCAAGTTCCGTATCTCATATATTGTTTTTTTCTTGTTTCTCCGTCCATAACAAAGGATTTTGACTTTCAAAAATATCCCCTACCAACCATTGGAGACAATAGACTCGACCACTCGAAATGAGCAATTATTACTCTTGAAATTACAACAATAGGAATCCAAATATTTCGGCAATTTTCTTCATGGTGTTTAACTCGTATAGAAATTATCCTGTCGTTTTCGACGGGTATTGTACTTGTTTTAAATATTTCATATGTTATCAACTCAGCAAATATCTATGTTGCAATAACTGTAAACGCTGGAAACTCATTAAAATTAATCAATTTAGCTCTTTAACAATTCCTCGAGATGATAATTTCAAATGTGACCTCATAACGAATCAAGAATAAACAGCATCGTAGGAACGCTTCTGGAATTGGAATACACAAGAATGTGGAGAAACTTGGCATCATATTCGACAACGTGACCATGGCTCCAAGTGAATACGTAAGCGTTCACTGGAATTCGTTAATGCATCGGGACAATATATCGTATTGCAACGTTTCAGCTAATAATTTCATTGAGGTTCATACGAGACTTGAATTTAAGCACATATTCTTGCTTTTTGAACATAACTTCCACGTCATTTTTTATCTTATTTCTAAGTATGATTTTTCTTTAGTTTTCTCGTCATTTTTTCTATATTATTTCGCTCATTTTAATACTTTCACTTTTTCGTTTGCACTTTGCTTCTTGGCAATATTTGTCTTATAGTTTCGAAGTGAGAAAAGTTTTTGTCTGTTAGTACAATCATACATTGATTCGTTCTGACTGGTTTTCTTGGATTTTCTGTTTTTGTCTGAACGTTTATGTCAATGCCAGTGCCTTATCTAAAAGAAAAAAAAACAAAAAACAAAAGAAAAACGAAACAAAACAACACAAATAAGAATAATCAGATTGGGAATTCTACTTTGTCTACATAAAAGAGAAACCGAATTTCCAATCATGATTACGACAAGTCTAACGTTCCGAATTTCCTCCGACATCCTCAAAGTTTTTTTCCTTCTGACTTTGATCTATTCTCGATATAACATGAGTTTCATTTCAATTTATACCCACTGTAAACCCACATCGCTACAGTTTGAGGCTAAACGAATTCGCGAAGTGAGTTTGAACTTTCGCCCTTCTAATCCTCGTTTACCGGCTGAAATGCCAACAGGAAAGTCATGAAAGCAATCGTTTCAGCTCCCTTGCTCTCCAAAGTTCATTTGTTTCATTTACACACAATTGTCGATTATTGGAAGCACGAACGTGGCCATCCATAATTACTTAAGGAAACACTGCAGAGTGGCGCCTGCATTATCGTTTTTATATAAACATAGCTATTTATACGATGACGTACGCACCATTATATTTGATTTGTTATATTTGCTCAACCAATCAGATTTTCCTTGAATTGCCAATGAATATAAGATCTTTTTTTCACTACTGGTTGATTTCCAACAATCATATTATTTCTACATGTGTGTGGAAAATTTTTTACGATTTGTACGATTATCATAAAATTCATAAGTTCACGTCTAAGCTGTCTGCTGGGTCCAAGAATATTTTGTATCGGCAATTACTTAATGGAAGAACGTCCGGTTTTGAGAATCAGCATTTGATATTTTGGTTTTAGAAATTACTTTCTCTCTTTCCCCCCTCTCTCTCACTCTTACCCCCCGGAAGCTTTATGAATATTAGTCCATCTACTGAATTTCTATTGAAAATAGAAAATAACAAGTATATATTGGTACATGAATGGATCGCTTCGATATAGACACTGACTTTTGGATTGTTTTTCACTAATTAAGTAATAACACACATGTTTTTTTTCAAGAAAACTTTCCCTTTTTTCCGAATCTCACTGAATATTCGAGGTAGCCCAATAAAGAGCCCAGCTTACCTACCTCGAAATCTCTAGTCATGCCATTGTTCTAGGGGAAAGTTGCCCATGTGTGCTCATTTACAAACAGTCACTTCATTTTGATGATTGATAATCAAATGATTTTGTCTCAATCTTTGATGATACAAATTGAATATTCTAATATATTACGTGCAATTAATATGTGAGTACGTCAAAATGTAAAATACTTAAATTGGTAATTTCTGAAAATTTGTTCGATATAATACAATAGAATACTCTCATATAGCTAACTAAAAT
>OY735219.1:25809184-25824184 GCA_963457665.1 Thysanoteuthis rhombus
ACCATAGAGTATGAATACAACGGAGAGAAACGAAACGGAAAACTAATAAATAAATGTCGAGACTTAATCTTGCTAACTGCACCTGTTGGTGCCAGAAAACGGATTTTATCGCAATTGGCCATCGAGTAATTTGCTTGCTTATGATTGGCTGAGAGAGACGAACACATTCTGGCTTAGTAAAAGACAAAAAAACAAAAAAAACAAATCCAAAACAAAGCAAGCAAACATATACGACATAATAATATTTCAGTCCAATTTTGTGCAAAAAAAGCATTCTACATCATCGCAACAAAATGCTGATTGTTCTTTGAACATCCACTTTTTCGCTGAAATCACAAAATATCCGGTGAAACAGCTGTCTGCTTATTAGATATACGCGTACCGACTTTCACGAATACAAACTTATCACTATAACGAGTAAGTTTCTGGGTGAACTTCTAAAAAATCTTGGTAGCACTTGAGCGATCTCCAACCCTACCGTGGAGTGACAAGGCTTCTAGTTAATAAGCAAAGATAACCTTTGTTTTATTCCCAGCTTATTGGCGAGAGATATAGGAGGCCATTTTATTCGGTCTTTTCTCAAGGACTGATACTATAAAAGGTACCATAAACATTGTAGAACTGAAAAAAATCCATACACATTATAATTCTCAACAACGATCATTTCTTGAAATTTTCATCTATACCCATTATGAAGGGCTATTTGATATTCAGATGTTATTAAACCACGTTACAATTGTACCACGTTTAGTAAAATAAACATAGATTGTGACTCTTAAATCGTTTCTCATTTCTCTCTCCTTAGGGAGAGTTAACGATTTTCGAGATCAGTATATTCTTAAAATCCTTGCCATGGGTTTTGTTGGACGACTGTTTACATTTCACTGAGCTACATGTTTTATATAACTATAAAGAAGTATAAGAAAGATACCTTGTGATTCTGACCAGGAACAAAGATACATAGCCTTTTATTCTATATACTACCTAAACTTCATAATTTTGTCATAGCGTTTTTCCTCCCTTAAAGTTGACAGTGGGAGCTGTATACTCACGCCCCAAGGGGGAAAAACCAAAAATAAAACAAAATGAGAGAATATTCTTCGACCACTGTTCCTGTCGTCAGTCCTTGCAAGTGGTTCTAGAAATTTGAGCTCAAGAAATCTAGTATGAAAACTGTAGAAATCTGACTATAGTTGGCAAGTTAAAAGCCTCAAGTCGCATAGAAAAATCAACAAAATATTGACAATTCATTGGTACAAACGTACAAAAACGAATCTAAACAATCGCATGAGTAAGAAATGACAGCACATGAGATTCATACCCACTCATGCATAATTCATATACATCGAAACATGCGCATATGATTATGAAGGTATGTGTATAATAATATATATATATATATATATATATATATATATATATATAAACATATATATATATATATATATATATATATATATATATATGTATATATATATGTATATATATATGTATTGAGGGATCATTCATTTATCTCTGCATAATTCACAAACCCACAATCTACTTTGAATACCTGTTATTACTGAGCGGTCGACAAGATAAGTACTGAACAAACTCAATGATGATTGAGTTCAAAGATAAGATAAAAACTCGTGTGTCCACTGTCAGAGAGAGAGAGAGAGAGAGAGAGAGAGAGAGAGAGAGAGAGAGAGAGAGAGACAGAGAGACAGAGGGACAGACAGACAGACTGACAGACGGATAGACAGACGGACAGACAGACAGAAATTAATTGGAAATGATACGATAGGGGTAATATACATGAGCTGCAATTTGGCGCATAGCATAATTGATGGCAACTTTGTTTTGCTAGATAACTTTCTAAATGCGGTGAGTTTGACCAGGACTACACTATGTCAAGTTTAGTTAGTGTCTATAAATCTTGAAGATCATTTGTCCTCAGATTTATAAACACAAATGTATAAATAAAATAGTCGCACGCGTGCAGATCCACAAGAAGAGTATTAATAGCATTTTATGTTTCATTCAACTAGAATCAATTCGTGTATCAAGTTGATCTATTTATCTATTTGAGTATTGATGCAATATTTCCCCTCGATCTAAAGTGATCATTGTTTTATATTCTACGTTAGATTTTGAAATTAGCACAGCCTTATTTTTCAGGCATTTTCACTGGGTTGGAGTTTAATTCCCTCGACCTCTAGAAGCATTGAACTAAAACATGGTAAATAGGAAATGATTTATATGTTAATACTCACCAGGTTGAGCAAGCAGTAAAGCTTTGGATTTGAATGTCAGCTGCAAATACAAACACAACCTATCTGGTCTCCTGAATCTTTTGTACATATATACTCTCATCGTAAACAATAATAGTATCAGAATGATTAAAAACTAATCCATGGTTTCTGTTGAAGATCTCATTCCACTATTTCAAAGGTAATTGAAGCATAAAATCAGACTCAATATGTTAACATCACTTGTACACAGAAACTTCCCTTTAGAAATTGATGATGATTAATTAGTTGAATGTAGTCAAACTGGCTTTACTTTGGAGCAAACAATGGCAGATTTTGTTTGCTCTGTTAAATTCCAACTTCGTCCACACATTGGTATGACCTCAATAGAACTTTAACGGATGTCCGGTGGTATGTTGGCGATAACATGGCGAATGTACTTCCCCAGTTGATCTGGAGTTTGTGGTTGTGTGCGATATATCATTTTCCTCTCCTATTCCAACGAGAGACATTGACGATAAATGAACAATGTTCAATAAATTACGTGCACTTTTTTTTTTATGGAGGATTAACTCTTGTCCATCCGGTATATAGTATAGTAGTGTATAGTATTATATACGTATCCAGAAAATAAAAAAAATTCATGGTGTATCAAAAGCTAAGGTAACTTGTAGAAATAAAGTCGATGTCTTCTATAGATATATACACTGCTTACGTAATCCATAATTCGTGAGTGAGTTGATAAGTACGAGCGTGTGTACATCTGAAAAAAAATCAGAAGCATCATATGAAACGATTTCTTCTCTATAAAGGTGAAATTACGTTGCATGTGATTGGCGACAAATTATAGCAGAGAACAAAGTATTTGAACAAGAGGTTCAATCTAAATGACTTTTCTCTCGCAACTAACGAAGCCTCATTTGCCAGCATATGTTAATGTCCCTCTGTTCACAGATCCAGCAAAAGAATGGCATTAGTCTTGGAATGAAACAACAACGTACCAGAACGACATTTGGGGTTAGCTCGATCCGATAAAGCCATTAAGCTTTCCTTTTCATGGTCGTTTTCACTCCTTTGTTAGTTTGTTATCTTCGACGGCAGCTTCGTTATCTTTGCGTATGGATCTCTAGTTCTAAGTATTTTCAAAAATACAAGTACAGTCTCGAGTCTAATTATATATCATTCACCGAATTCTTCTGAGTAGATATATAGAGAAATATACTTGTTTATTCCTTGCACTCGCGCAGTTATTCTTATTCGTGTGTTGGATGCGGATTTTATCCATCTTTATCTCCAAATGTGTGTATGCTTATATATATATATATATATATATATATATATATATATATATATATATATATATATATATTGCTTAGTGAAACAGCCATAGTGACTAATGAAAATTCGCATAAAGTTGATATATATATATATATATATATATGCATGTATGTATATATACATTCGTATGTATGTATGTGTATGTGTGTGTGTATATATATGCATATATGTATTCATATATATATATATATATATATATATATATATATATATATATATATGTAATGGATAATAGTTTATTTGTCATATTTGATTAGAGATATACTTAGAAACGAATCAATAAATTTAGGTAAAGATTTTCTTTTGTCAAAGTGTTTTCTCCAAGTTGGTTCTTTTTTTGGAGAGAGAGAGAGGGAGAGAGAGAGAGACAGACAGACAGACAGACAGAAGATTCTGGAGAGAGGAGGGAACCTTGTTAAATAAATATGAAAATTTCTTCAACGAAGTGATTCTTTTCAAGTGACCTCATGAAACACTATATATATAAATATATGAATATATATATATATATGTATATATATATATATATATATATATATATATATATATATATATATATATATATATACACATATATATAGAAACAGAGGAAAGGACACTGAATGAGAGAGAGAAAGAGAGAGAGAGAAAGAGAAAGAGAGAAAGAGAGAGAGAAAAAGAGAGGGAGAGGGGAGAGAGAGAGAGAGAGAGAGAGATCCATTGACCCATTTATTCATTTCTACATACATATATCAATAACTTGCACTCAAATGCATTCACATAAAATGACAAGATGTGTTTACTTATGTGTGTCTTTTTTTGCTGTGGTTGCTTTTATGTGCATTGAATGCAATTGTCTCTATACTAGGAAGTTGTACATAACATAGATACGTATTAGTTCTGTCAAGGAACCAGGTAATTTAAGCTTAACTGGCAAGACAGAAACACGCCTCTTCTTGGTTAATAATAGAGTCATTGATACTTTCTTCACAGAAAAAAGACGCCAAGGAAATTATCCCTAAACAAATGACGTCTATATCATACTGTAATCAACACAATACCAATATACAATCGCAGCAACTACTATCAATAATAATAGAATTATCAATTTTTGCTCTCGTATCTCCTTTGTGACAATAATTACTACTAGTTCTAATATTACTGCCACTACTTCTGTATTGGGCCTTCTACGTGACGTTTATTGTGTTCTATTTTCTATCTTGGGCTATAATTATTTTTTTTCTTATTATTTTGAAATCTACAGAAGAAAAAAAAACTTTATTGGCTGTAAATAGTACAAAGTCAATAATTGAATAACCGTATCGTCAATATTTGAAGTCATATAATGAAATCCCATACGGGCTGGATAAATTCTATTTATAACATCAATGGTGTTTTACAGGGGAAAATATCTTAAACAGAAAATAAAATTCTAGAGAATCTAGATGCTTTTGGTGAACCTCATAAAATAAGACCCCAAGATCAAGAAGAAAAAAATCCTCGTCCCAAAAGAATCAAAACAAACAATCAAAAAAAAAAAAAATAAAGAAAAGAGAAGAAACAAACATTTTCAAATAGGGTTTAGCAGATGTCAATCTTTAAGTCTGTAGTCAAAAAGGTATGGCAAAGAGTACTTGAACACATTAAGAAGAAAACGAACTTACTCATATGTATGTAAAAAGAATAGAACCCCTTCACTGCCATTGATGGTCACGGTTCTTCAATTTGCATGATAGTGTTATTTTGTTTTTTTCTGTTTCTTTTCTTTTTTTTTCTTTTGCCAGGCTCTAGTCGAACTTTACCCCTCTAATAAAAGGTGATCCTCACAAGATTTGAAGAAATAAATCTTCTACTGTCTGAGCATAACGTCACGTTAAACCAAACTTACCCATCAAATAAGTAATATTTTTCATATTTTATCGTGAATTTACTTCGAGAAAAACTGATAAATTCAGATCTAGGCATTTTTTCAGCGAAGTGATTTTTTAGAGTTGAACAAAAGAAGTATTAGATTCAATGTGCGTGCTTGTCTGTGTGTTTGTGTGTGAGTATGCACACACACACAGACACACAGACACACAGACACACACACACACATATATATATATATATATATATATATATATATATATATATATATATATATATGCACACAACAAATTTATATTATCAAAATGATTTTTTCTTAAGGTTGGTCCAAAGTAACGCTTTCAGTGTGTGTATACATATTTTTCCTTCAGTACATATATGTATATATATATATATATATATATATATATATATATATATATATATATATATATATGCATATATATTGAAAATGATACTAATGGAAATATTTTTCTAAGATGGTCCAAAGAAACACTTTTTTTCAATATGTATATTCGAAATTGGCAATAATCATCTACAGTCACAATAGAAGTAAGAATGGATTGACTTTGTAGCCACCAGGCTATTCTTTCCTTTTTCTTATTTCCCTTTTTTTCCATTATTACTTACTTATCTCAAAGTTCTCCCCTCTCCTCTCTTTCTTTGTCTGATTTGACCCTTTCGCCAATTCCATGGTGTACATTCGAAGCAATAACGAATTTTGTCAGAAATATGCTTGTCCTAACTTGATATTCTCTATCGTTAAGAAAAGAGAATCTCAAGCGTACAAAAGGCTGAGCCAAAATAATAACAGACCTTTCAGAATGAACAAAACAAAAAGAACAAAAAAACAATGTCCCTCCTTCCTAACACCAATTCACGTCAAGGCATTGAGTCGACTTTTTCTTCCTACCAAAAAAAAAACAAAAAATACAACAATCTTCACCTTCTTTTGGTGGTGTAAACTCCTCTGTTTGTTCATCTGATCGTATCGAATCGAATCAATATATACAATTGATATTTGCTGACTGTAGTTTCAGATTACGTCCAAGTGATTGCCAGAAGACACGCTTACCAACTGGGCCAAACCAGTGAGTCTTACATGTCATCGAAAATTCAAATTATATATTGATAAGGGCTTATCTCATTTTTGAATTGAATATATATTCATTATAAGGAATAAAATTTAATCTTTTATGATTTTTTCAATTTCATATACAATAGAAATTTTCAAAAAGGATCTTCAACAGAAATAGAAATGGGAGTGAAGTTTGGCCCTACGGCTACCAGTCGTAATTATTTACACTTGTAAAGTGAGAAAAACCGTTGAGCTCATTTTCAGCTACAGGAAATTCAAACGTGAGCTAAATGCCATCACGTCTTTAATGGTTATAAACAATCACTTCTCGTGTTAGAGTTATTAGGTTATACGAGAAAGGTCTTTTTTTTTACATAATAAGGAGAGGGGAAGATTTATTAACGTAATTTCTAACTTTCCAGTTTGTTGAGCCACAACAGAGGATAATGCAATATTATCTGCATAATATATCAGATATTGTGGACTAGAAAAAAAATTATTGTCAGAAGGATTAGGGTCCTATCGCTCCACCCGAAGTGAACAGAATATTTTTTCCATGGTAACAAGGTTTCCATTTTTTTTAACATTACTCGAAATTCCAACACCAATTTATCAGTATCTACGAGTGATGTCCGAGAGACATATTGCAATAGCGCAACTTTATGCTAGGTCAAACAGCCATCCTACACCCCCTCACATATTTGTACACGTACGCACACCAAAACACACGTACGAAGATACTCATACCAACAACAACAACAAAAAGGAAAATTGAACTGACCGAATTGAATGAAACAATAAAAAAGAATCAAAAAGAATTGAGAATAAAATACACTGAAAGCAATTATCGAATCAACCCGCAAAAAAGGCCGGGGCTTCAGAGCTATAAACAAGAGTTTCAATCCAGGACGGAAACAAATTACCAGTAGAATGTAGACCTAACAACAGTTAGGGAAAAGATTGTTGAATGTGCCCAAGAATTCCACTAAAAGCTTCATTCCTTAAAAAAAAAAAGGACTACAAAACAACGAACTGGATACGTGAGACACGAGCAATCAGCTCGAGAGTTTTACAGAAGTAACCCGGTTTGAGGTGAATGGAGCTATCAAATGCACACTGAAAGGTAAGGCCCCTGGATAAGACATTAGCATTATTGACTTATTCAAAAAAGTGGTTGGGATTGTCACTCAAGAACTGGCCATTTGATTCAATTTATGCTTAAAACAAAGTTAGGACCCGGAAGAAAAAAAAAAGAAACCCCTAAAACCTTAACAACTACAGACTATAATCCTTATCATCATCAATCGTCTTTTATCGTCCATTGTTGGACTCGGATCTTCCCCAAGATCCACCGCATTTCTATATCATTGGTGTTGCTGAGCCAGTATTTTCTGAATTTGTCTACTTCGTCTATCTATCTTGTATTCTGTTGGCCTCAGTTTCGCATATGATCTCTGAGGATCCATGTTAGGAGTTGTGATGTTTATTGGTTGTTTGCCGTTCTTGGAACATGACCAGTTTATTTCCATTTAAGTTTTCTAATAGACTTTATGATGCCCTCCTAGATTGATTCTTAGCTTGAGATCTCCTTTGGAAGGATGCATGGAGATTAGTTATCCTAGGTAGATGCAGTAGTCTACTTTCCCTAGTTTGGCAACTTCAATTTTGACAGTTATGTTCTTATTCTCAGTGTGATCGTTGCATATGACTTTTGTTTTACCGAAGTTTATGTGTAGACCGACTTTTTTGCTTTTTTCATTTAGTTCACCTAGCATCAGTTCGAAGATCAATTTGATATTCCTGAAAACACTTGTAATACGTGTATGCTTACATACATACTCACACAAACGTATGTTCACAGATGTACAGAAACACACATGCACACACACATACACGCACACACACACACATATATATATATACATATATATAATGTTGAGCAGATACATTTAAGTGAATGCTAAGATGTACAATAGAGTTATATCTGACGAAGAGCATGTATACACACACATATGTGGAGGTATATGTATGCACACCTGCACACACATGCAAATATATATAATATATTGTGTCATCAACAAACAGCTGTTTCGTTGTATTACATCTCTTCAGATGTATAAATATTGTCTCTAAAGCTTTAAACACTAGACATAAAAAACTTTTTCAAAAGATTTTTTTGTTTAACTTCAGTCACTCTTATTCCAAATCTATCAATGCAATCTATTTACTTCTTGCCAGTGTTTTTTTACCCGGTTTCACATATACTCTGTTATCACGATACAATGTATACACTGTTCTTATTGGAAGCACCAAATGTTTACCATGTAACCCTTTCGATTATTTCCAACACAAGACATACGAGTGTGTATGTGTATCCCTGTCTTCGACATCTAATTGCACAGTTTTTGTGACACGTTGTTACGTATGGTCTTAATAACAATGCAAAAACATTGAAGAGAAAAGTTTGTACATCTTTGCCTCTGTGTGAATGCACGTGTGTTTGTGTGTCTATGTGGATGATTTGTGCCTGTGTGTATTTGTATTTGTAATGTAGTCGACTTTTTGTAATAAGTCTGGATCAAAAGTCGATTATTGCAGGAATAAAATCACACAGTAGTACAATAATTTCGTGTAAACGCATTCACGTGTGTGTGTGTGTGTGTGTGTGTGTGTGTGTGTGTGTATGTGTGTGTGTGTGCTGTCCGTCGAAAAATGGACACGAAATATAAACCTGTGATGTCAACATGTCATTTAGAAAGATTCCTCTACCTGAGCAAGACAACCACATACACACTGAAAGAAAACATGGTCTCACTGTTTGTGCAGCTCAGGCAATTTCGCCAAACGTAGAGGTTCTCACTAAAAGCTTCCGTGAGAATGATTGACCTTTCTCTGGTCAGCCATGGTTAGTGTCACTTCTGTCTTCTACATCCGAGTGTTTCAGTCCCTTTGAGTAGCCAAGAGTACTTTGACTGTCGACACTATAATGACACAACGCTCTCTTGATTCAAATCAGAACTACAATGATATGGGGGTTTACCATTGTTGGAAGTAACTTATCGATTATCTATACCCGTATCCATCTATCTATCTATCTATCCATCTATCTATCTATCTGTCCGCCTGTCTGTCTATCTATCAATCAATCCGTCTGTCTATTTACCTGTCTATCTATCTATCTAAATATATATATATATATATATATATATATATATATATATATATATATATATATATATATATGCAAATACACACAAAGTATATATACATATATTCAAATATATATTACAATGTAACAATACCCCATGGTTAGAATGATAGGACTCTGTTCATTTCCAACCATATTTCATACTTGTACACGTGAATTTAGAATATCCTTACATTAAAATACCACTGAACGTTTGTTTGTTCTTTGATAGACAATATCCATATGGGGAAGCAAATCTTCATGTAATCCCCCAAAAAGTAAAAAAAAAAAAAAACAAGCAGAAAAATCATGCGGGGCAAACTCAACCTTCAAGAGCAAGAAAATTCAACTTATGCCAAAAAGAAAGGCACTCAACTAATGCACCCTCTCGATGGTTACCCATGGAGCTAAAACATAGAATCTAACCAAGAGACTTAAAACCCTGCTGCATGCATAAAAGAAAATCATGCTTAACTTAGCATTGAGAAATCACAAAACAGCACAGTATATCAGAAGAAAAAGCAGGAGTCTGAAATATCATTGAAAATCTAAGAAAACGCAAATGGCAATGAGCTGGTCATATTGGTCATGAATGACAGACGAAGTAGAACTGAGGAAATATTAGATGGTGTGACGAACTAGATAGATTCAGGAAGCAATGGCTCTGCTAACCCCCAATAGAGAGGTCTGGCAATCCTTTGGAAGGTTATATCCAACGAAGAATGCGATGATTATGATGTTGTAGGACACTCATCAGCAGAAGTTGAAATGTGATTCACACACACACACACACACACACACACACACACACACACACACACACACACACACACACACACACGTGCGTGTGAGCCTGCTTGTAGTTTGCATTCACATGCATGCACACAAATATTTATATATAGTTAACCAATAATTCTTTATTCATTGAAACAGCAATACATGAATATAAAGCGTTGTAAATAATCAAAATGAATGTCGGGAATTTTCATTTATTACAGAACTGTTTTATTCATTTTTTTTCCTATAAATATGTGTTTTATAGCTTGTTAATTAGCCGAAGGCATTTTTGAACTCCCCAGGTAAGACGTCATCTTTATTTAATCGTGTTATCGTTTCTTCATTTGGGTGATACAAGCATACTTATTTATTTTTTACAAAATATTTATTCATTTGCTAACAAGAATGAAACGTAGCACTCACACCCACATAACATCCACATTACTGAAATGCATTCATGCTTGTCTTGCATATTTGTGATTTGATATTGGGAAATATTTGGTTAGTTTCAGAATAGAAACTTCCACATGATCAACAACCTTTGGTAGCGAGCTGGGTTCGGGATGAGCAATTAAGATAAAATATTGGAAAAGAGATGATCATTGAGTTACTTCTCTTGCCTTTCATTGGGTCGCTATTAATTCCAAACTCGAAAAAAAATAAACGATAATAAAATCAAGGGTTGAGGTTCTAGCCATAAACTAAAGGACCAAGTTAGTATAAACTTACATTGCAAATTGAACTGTCTTCACCAAAGAAACACCTTCCGAAATTCACTGTTTTTTTAATACACATAATAAGGTAGAAAAGTACAATATTTCATCCCTCAAGCTCCGGTGGTTCGGGACACATACCTACATTCATAGCTGAATAGCTAAAATCCTTTAAAAACTGAAAACAAACTATGTTGACAGTTTTACTCGACTGTTTCTAGTATGAGTGAGTTCATGGGCTACAATTTTTATAATGACCTACGTAAATAGCTCTGAATATATTAACATATACATCCCACAAGCATTCCCATATTTTCGCAGCAAATTGCTTTATGAAAGCATTTATGTAAGGATAAAAAGAAATAAATTTCATTTGTGATATACTTATATCTATTCGGATCGGCGTTTTGCATGGAGTTTTCAGTCTATGTGTGTCTACTTGCATATTTATGTAATGATGTGCGTGAAAAAAAATGCAGACGTAGGAGTAAAAGAGTTATTATCCAAAGGATGGAACATCTGCACATCACCATAAACGTCATATTTAGGAACAAATCAGAGCTCAATGGTGGACATTAATAGGAGACGAAAATAAATTAATAGTTTTTTGGAACTGGCAAGATATTTTTTTGATTCTTTTCCTAATGTTGAGGAAGTTTGATTCTTATGTCTGACAAGTGATTTAGTTTAGGATTTTCTACTGGCTTCGTTTTGTATGTGTTCAAACCCAGGTTGAGTTCAGAATTTTGAATACTGATTTCAAAGGCTAGCATGCTCTTTTACATTTGAAAATTAGTACTACCAATACTCCCCATGATCTTTTTTCTCCATTTAGTTTTTTTTTCTCGATTAAGTTGATTTTGATTAGTATTTGAGAGATCAAAGTATACACCAGCTTCCGCTCATACTTGATTTTTTTGACGAGGGTAGGCAACTTATCTTTGAAGGCCGACTTTTACGATCATGAGATATTGGCTTTCCTATTGCTTTTCCTTCGGTAGTTTTATGCTTTCGAACGTTGAACGAAGGTTTGTATTCTTACTCTTCCATATTGCTATCAATGAAAGTTTTCTTCATAGCCAAATAATTCGACAAAAATTCAATCATTGACGTGGCTACTGTCAGGAATACATAGAGCAGAAGAAAGCCAGTTTAAATTTGATGAAATAAAAGAGAATAATCGGGATGCAAATCAGGTCCTGTAATCACTCGATAGAACTGTTCGTGCGACAAATGACTTTTTGGCAGTATTCAAAGGTGATCAATCAAAAATTTGAGAAAAGAGTTGATCAACAAATAAGTTACGTTTGTTGCCTATCATGAGCAGTTATCACTAAAAGAATGAAAAAACCAAAAACAAAAAACCAAAAAACAAGCAGACCATATAGGTAGATTTCGAATTGAACCTGTCTCTGAAATCTTATTTCAAAAATGTATCTAAAAAGAAGAGTAAACATTTTATTTTGCTGATACAACGTGTGAATATTCAAATTATCAGAATCCTTGAACCTCTCTACATACATTGGCGCAGTCCGTACACGTGATACACACATGCAGAGCCAGCTGGATTGATTCAAAAACACATAGAAATCCATGTTGAGAGTTTTGGAGACGATCTCTAATGTACGTGCAAATTCCTGATGACCCATAGTTTGACCATTTAAAAAAAAGATCTTCTCTTGGAAAAGAATACTATTCACACACTATTTGAGCATTGGATCTCAGATATACTTCAACCTGGCGATGTAGGTAACTCTCCTGCAATTGCATTGACCGCTAGAGAAATGCAGAGGCTGATTCGTGTCATGACGTAATTTGTTGCTGTATATTTTACAACATATATCTGAACTAATGTCAGACTGCAGACATCGTGTTATGGGTGAACTATGCTATTTTTTGAGTAACGAAGCGATATTCTCTTTAACCTGCAGTTTTTGGGGAGAAGCTCTTCGGTACAAAGGCGAGGATTTAAATGAACACTGAACCTTCATTTATTTAATCAATATCGATAGATATGTTACTTATATGATCAGTCCCCAGTTGATATAGTGGCTTACCTTCTTTAACTCTGTGTTTACAATTCTGGTCCGTGTATCTCTCTTTCAACATGCTTGTCAACATTTTTTCGATTGAAGTTCGTGTGGAAACCTATTTCTTTGCTATCATCTAGTTCGTCGAGCATTCTTTGAAGATCATGAAAGCTTACAGCGAAATCCAACAGATCCAGAAAGTAGGAGGCTACAACTAATGCATCCTCCCGATGGTAACCTAGGGAGCTGAAGAATAGAACCTAACCCAGGAATTGATCCTCAAACTGAGATTCATGCAACTGCCAACGTCAACGATATTGAAGTCTGGGAATTTTTCTGGATGGTCTTTGTCGAACACCGGGAGCCGAAAAGCTACTGCTGATGATATGTTCTTAGTTACAAAACGATAAAAGATAGGGAAATATATGCACACGAGCAAATACTTGGTAAATTCATTGCCCAATATTTTCTATGAATATGAAATGAAACCAAGAGTTATATGTCTGTAAGACAATAATATATAATCCATTGAATCGATCAAGTAATAACAAAAAGTCACTTTTTTTGGCAGCTTGCATTTTCATATTTCGTTGATATGTTTAAATTAAAAATATAAGACAGTAATAACCACTGAAATACCTAAGTCAACTCAATTAAGTAGAAAAAAATTAAAACAATAGAGACAGCGTTCTTGTCGTGAAAAAATGTTTTAATTTCTCATTACAGGCGTCAAATTACCACTGAATGTCGTCTAGTTATCAGCGTTCGGTCATTGATTTAAAAAAAGATTATGAATCCAAACATATGGCACCATGAAACCTGACATTTAATCAAAATTCGTGTATTTGTCTGTCTCAGATTCTTGATTGTGCTATGCCAAATATTCCTGTTTCACTTGGGGTTCAAAATGTTAATAAAGAATCAAAATTAGCTGATGCCAATAGTTTCCAGGAAATACTGAACGTGATAGACAACTTTATGTCAATGTCGATGGGTATAGACGACAAATAATCTCCTAAAATCTAATATATTTGAATTTTGTGCGGAACTAGATGCAATCTTTACAATTTTGGAAACGAAGAGCAATTTGTTAATTTTTCTTTCGTCGTTAAATTCCGAAAAAAAATCTTTGAAAATGACAGGTTCATGCGATTCTATCTATCTATCTATCTATCTATCTATCTATCTATCTATCTATCTATCTATCTATATATATATATATATATATATATATATATATATACGGCAAAGACTTTTTCCAATGGTTTATTATGGGTTGCAGATTTAGTTTCAATCTGAACAGAATGTACAATGAGTACTGAACCATTGAAAAGATATTTTTTTCATTTCAGAACTGCCCTACTAATATATCTAAATTAGAACATATACACATATCTGTGGTATATTTTATAATTACCATATATTTATTTATATATATATATATATATATTCATATACATATGTATACGATGATGATAATAATACATATAAGCAAGCTACGCTATGTATGGATATATTGAGATGATCTTTGTTGAAATATCATTGGTAGATCAGTTATAAAACGAGATAGGATTTATTTAATGGTACATAGCAAAAATGTTGCTATATCACACACATAGACATATATATATATATATATATATATATATATATATATATATATATATATATATATATATATATATATATATATATACATATATATATATATATATATATATATCAGATATAAACGTATTTTTCTATGGACTATTGATCATTCCAACGTGGATTTCGGAGTCACCATGGAGAACTGATT